>JAJPUD010000607.1:613796-636194 GCA_023553655.1 Myrmecobius fasciatus | reverse complement strand
ACACACACACACACACACACGTATATACACATATACATGGATATGTATATATGTGATTTTGGTGGGGAAGATGCTTAGCAGGTTTTGGATAGAGCAAGGGTTCTTAACCTTTTGTCATGGACCATCTTGATAGTCTGGGAAAGTCCAATACTTCTATGATTTATTACCTCATTGAAGGAAAATGCCAAGTTTCAGTTAGAAGTCATTAAAAATGAAGATGTTTTTCTTTCCCATCCAAGTTCATACACCCCAGAAATCTCCCCAGAAAACTTATCTGTGGACCCCAGGTTTAGAGTCATGATGCAGATAGCTGTTGAACTGAATCTGCAAGGAAGCAAGGATTTCTAAGAAGCAGAATTATAAAGGGAGTGCATTCAGGGGTGGGGTTGGCCAGTGCAAAGTTAAGGACATAGGGAATGGCATATCCAGTAGTTTATTTGAATATGAATAGAAGAATAGTCTCCTTTACTACCCCCCCTTAGATTTTTCTTTATTCCCCATCTTCATTTGTTATTTTGGTTTTACTCTCTATCAGAAACGAAATTTATCGTGTCCTTTTTCATTTTTTTAGTGGAGATGCTCCAGGGCCTGGTGAGTGGCAGCCTTGGGGGCACACTTGGACAGCCTGTCAGCAGTACTATGGAGCAAGAAGGAGGAATTGTTGGTCCAGTGTCTTTACCTCGGAGAGCAGAAACCTTTGGAGGGTTTGACAGCCACCAGATGAATGCCTCAAAAGGTAGGTGTGTTTGAATTTGTGTTCTTATATTGGCAGTCCCCCAACTAGTACACACTTAAATGACATATCATACCAGCTGGAACGGGCCCTGTTCTGCATCCATAGCTTCCTTCCCATGGCTGGAGCCACTGTTGTTAATGGCATGGGAACAAAAGTTAGGATGCTTATAAATAAGATCATATACTATTCAGAACTCAGAATGAGGAAAAAGGTGAAAAATTGATCTGGTACTGTCTCCTGGGTAGAATGGGTGACTCTTCGACCACAGAGTATCTTGTATATTCTTTCATTTTACTTTATTACAAGAAGTGGAAATTCTGCCAATTAAAGGTACTTATTAGATGAACAAATTTCTAAGAAGGGTGGGACACAGTAGTAGTTTTTGCCATTCATCCACATATTATCATATGATCTAGCTGTTATCTTTTCAGCTTCTATGTAGTTACACTGAAGAGTAGAAGTTATAGTCTTGGGAAGAAGAAAGGAAGTTTTGAGCAATAGAATGCTTTGTGAGGCAGGCCTGGGGAGGTGGGAAATTCCATAAAGGGAGCCTTAAGGCAGTATTTGAACACTGGGAGCCTGAGGAGAGAGAGGTATAGAAAGGGAAATGGGAGGGTACCAAAAACAAACTCTGCCTATTTCAAAATTTTGCCTAGGGCCAGCCCTGCTCCCAAGAAAGGGGGAGGAAACTCTTTTCCTCCTAACACACTGTCATGGCCCCCTGCTCTCAGGACCCAGAATTCAGGCTAGTATTATATTAGCACTATAGTTTAGCTACCTTATGGGTTATATAGGATTTGGGGGGCTAGCCTGGGAATCTGACTACAAACTTCAACATTGTTTCTGTGGAGAAATGTGTTCTGAGTCCTAGAGAGCTGAATTACAAATGAGATTTTTGGAACACAACTTGGTCATAAATTGGGGACTACGTGTGTGTGTGTGTGTGTGTGTGTGTGTGTGTACATATGTATTCTGGAGAGATCCACAGAGTATACATGTATGTCTGTGCATGTGTATTTTTCCCCAGGTACATCTTTTAGATTTAAGTGGGTTTTCGTTTCTGTGTTGTGTCTTCCCTTGTCATTTTTTATCTTGTTATGAATTAATATCTCTGGCATCTGAATATTAGGCAGATTAGATAGCAAATTAGTATATGAAGCTTGTTCCCTTATTTTGTCCTTAACCACCCCCCCTTTCTCTCTCTGGGTTCTCCTTCCTTTTTTCCTTTCCCCCTTCTCTTTAACTTCCACCAATCATGTTACTGTCTTGACCTCAAATAGATACATGCTTTCCAACCAATATATTTACCTCATCCCTATCATCTGTGGCTTTGGGAGAAAGATGTATTTATCCAGAGTAAATAATGACAGCCATTGATAAGATTTTAGACATTCTGCAAAAATGGATGATGGAAGTACTTTGCCAATTCGTAGATATTGTTGGGCTCCCAACTTTTTTCTTCCCATGAGCAAATACACGCTCGCACACACACACACTCTCTCTTGTCAAAGAGGAAGTAGTGTATCTGTCTACATTAGTACTTTATATCATGGTGATTGCAAAGTATCCTCAAGCCAACATAATTTGACCCCTTAGAGGGAATTGTAGCTTCTTGTATTTCTAAAAAAAAAAAGGATACACTTAATTGTGAAAAAGATGCCTCATTTTAAAGTATTAAATTAAAGAGTATCAGTAAGGGAGACTAAGACTCAGATTCCAGTTGGTGAGAAAACCATGAATACTTGGGGATTTCATTTACATCTAGAAAGATACCTAAAGAAAGGTTTAAAAAATAAAAATAACCCCAATTTTCTTTCACTTGCCCACTCTCTATTTCTAACCGTAGTTAGTGCCTCTTGTCAGGATCCTATTGGCTCAGGATAAAAGGGATTTTCTTTGAGGTCTGCCTAGCAGAGACTAGAGGGAAAGAGCTAATATCTTCATATATTCCTCAGTTTAATTTCTTCTTTCAATTTACTTGCTTTAGGAAGAATAATGTTAAAATTGGACATTAAATAGTTTCCCTTATATGTTATCAATAAAATTCTATTATGATAATGTTCTATATCCTATTGTTGATTTGCAAGTTCCATTTCCTTGTCAGTAATTTCATTTTATTTATTAAGGGGGTGGTGAGAAGGAAGAAGGAGATGATGGCCAAGATCTTCGGAGGACAGAATCAGACAGTGGCCTGAAAAAGGTATTCCTGTGTAATGAAACTATATTTCTTCCTTGAAACTATGAGTTTTGGAGGCTGTAATTATTTCTTTTTTACCATAATAATAGTAGTCCTTTTTGAAAAATAAAATACTTAGAATATAAACATTCTGACTATTCCCAACTTTTAAAGAATTTTACTGGTCACCTCATTTTTCTGGTTTGGCACAAATGATAGCCATGCATACCAGGCCCTGTGTTTTTCCTCAAAACCTGTGTGTCAGGAAGAGATATATTTAAAATCTTCTGTAGCAGCTCTCACTTCTCAGCATTGCAAATCAGTTTCAATTCAATCTCAGTGTGATAACAGATTTTCTTCTGAGTAGAAAACATTTTCCATATACAGAAACAGTAGTAGTTCTCACTTTGCCAAAAGGAAGATAGAAAGCTGTCATCTGATTAGCCATAAAATATGTTGATCATGATTTTTAAAATCTAGCTCTTCATTGAAAAAATTCATTTTATTCTCTTTTCTTATATTCTATAGGGTGGAAATGCTAATGTGGTATTTGTGTTGAAAAGGAATAGTGAGGTAAGAATATTTTGCATTAATTTTTTAGAAGCAGGAGATGTATTTTTGCTTTTTGATATGTTTAAAATATTCTCTTTCTTCATTAGTTTATTTGCCATGTATGAATACACATTCCTGCCTATATTTGTAGCATGTAAATAGTCATTCTATAAATTAATTTTATAGAATTATGCCAGTTCCTTCCCTGTCTTCAGCCTAACCCCAGCAATATCCTTCTGGCATATAGTATGAAATCAAAGTGGAAATGGTAGCTCTGTTCTGAAGAGGCCACTTACTTGTTAAAGGTTAGGCTCTGTTGGGCTAGCCAAATTATTAATCAAATGCCAAAAAATTAGTTTATGGAGAACTCATACAAGGTAAGCACTCACAGAGTGGTCAGAAAAAAGCAATAAAAGGACCCAGAAAAAAGCAATAAAAGGACCCTCTTCAAGGTCTCTCTTAAGATCTTTAGAATTGATTGTATGACATGGGAGACAATGGCACAGGATCTCCCAGCATGTTGTGCCCTCATCAGAGAAGGAGCTGTGCTCTATGGGCAAAGCAGAATTGGATTAAACCAGAGGAAAGGTGAAATATACAAAATTAGATAATTCACTCCAAGATATTCATTATGGACTATTTGTGTCTGACTTGTGCCAGAGCATTCCGAGCTTCTATTGATCTGCTCAGCTAGTCAGACACACTGAAGCTAGATTCTCACATAGCGATGTCACAATGAAGGACATATTTGTTATAGGATCTTTTTAAGTGACAGTTATATGAAGTTTAGTTAATGGTTAGACCAAAGACTAGATCACAAACCTGCTATATGAAATGAAAATATGAGTGTTTGGATTAAACAAAACTTTTTATTCTACAAAAAAACCAAGTTTAGGGTTTGTTGTGTGTATGTTGAAGAGGAAGGAGAAGTAAAGAAGAGTTATTTTTAAGGCTTCTTTTTCATTAATCATATATTTTAAAAGATGAAGCTGCCCTACTTTCTCTCAGATTAGGATTATTATTTGGATACTGTTCCTTTTCATCATGGTTAATTAAAATTTCTTGATCCTTTAGGACAGTGGTAGTCTTTACAGGTATTCTTACTCTACAGACTTGATTTTTCCTTATAAATATTTGATTCTTCAAGTGAAGAAGCATAGTATTGGGATATATTTTATTAAGATTTAGAGTTGGCTTCTAGAGGAGAGGCACTCAGGAGAACTTTGGTGAATACCCAGTTCAACCCTTTCATGTGTACAGATGAAGAAACTAAAGCTTAGAGAGGTCAAATATTATGTTGCCCAAAGTCACAACATAATAAGTGGCAGAGCTAGGATTCAAATTCAGATCTACTCCCTACAAATCCAGTGTTCTTCCTACTATATCACATGAATGTGCTTTGTTTTGAAGAATATTTAGTGTGTTTCAAGTTCTCATCAAATGGCATATTAGAATCCTTAAAATTAGTTTTCCATTTTGTGAACCAATTTTTAAAGAAATAGGCTGTGCCTCAGTAAGGAATACTGTAGGTGATTGCAGTAAGTCCACAAAGATATAAAAACTGCAGTGGCCTGAAGGAGTAATCTCATAAAGGTTCTATTTCAAAATAGAATGAACTTGAGAATATGTAAGTTGCCTACAGTTACTACATGAGGGGACTAACAGTTAAAAGTGGGAACTTCTCTTCAACTTGTCTTGTACGCTCAGATATAATTGAGAGAAGATACAGAAATACAAGAAATAAATATTGGGCAGTTAAGGAATAAGCTGTATACGGTTTTTCTATAACCAAAACATGTCTCTATGCAAAATGGTGCAAAAAATCCCACAGAGTTTTGGGGAAAGGGAAATTAAGGGAACAGCTTTCAAAAACTTAAGTGCCATATGTATCATACTTTTAAAAAAAAATATGTGTCTAATAGAAACAGCACAGTTTTATACATGTCAAAAGATTTTAAAATAATACAAAAATACTAAAATAAATAGTGTCCAAGCTGCTGCTCGGGCCACTCCTTGAGCTGCACAAACAAGTTGGGCAATTCCTTGGTGCCATGGAAAAAGTAAGAGAGTGTTGATCAGCCCATCTCTATTCAGCCCTTACTGCACAAGAAGATGTACCATAAATATAGCTCTTTACCTGCAGGAGAACCTAAAATTTATTTTATATTGATAATGTCAGAACAGATACATCTAGTGACTTATATTGTAATGTTTCTCAAGGAAGAAATTGAAGAGGAGCATCTTCAAAATCATGTTATACTCAAAATGTATCCTAATATAGTGATGATGTTGGAAAAAATTCACAT
Source organism: Myrmecobius fasciatus (assembly GCA_023553655.1). Taxonomy (NCBI): domain Eukaryota; kingdom Metazoa; phylum Chordata; class Mammalia; order Dasyuromorphia; family Myrmecobiidae; genus Myrmecobius; species Myrmecobius fasciatus. Next base: position 630,424 of record JAJPUD010000607.1, on the reverse strand, counting down.
TTTTGGAAATATACGTGATAGCACAACTATTATAAAATAGGATGAAGACCGAAGAGAAATTAGTCACCTATAGGTAACTGTTGTAAAGTCAAATAAAAGATGCAAAGTCTATATTAGGAGTCATGTTTGAGATCTGAGGAGATTTCACAAAATGTAGAGCCCACTGTGTGATATTTTTAAGACATGGTTTTCTCATTAATCACGCTATTATGCTGAGCTCTGAAATCTAGTGTTTCTGTTTTTTTGTTTGTCTTCCCTATAGCAAGTTATCCAGAGTATTGTTCATCTACATGAACTGCTGAGTACTCTGCAGGTAGGAACCTTACTTACAGTTTATTCCATCCATTATTATTTGCTTTGCAATCTTGATTTAGAATTGGGTTTATTGCTTGTTTGCTACTTAATTTGGTTTAACAGCTTTGAGATAGGTAAAGTAGTGTTAATTATCTGGAAAATGGCACTGAGGACTGAACATCATCAGCCTTAAGTGACAAAAAGAAGCAGAAGAAAATAAATCAACTGTGTTGAAAATTAATTGTGTCATTGTGGGGATGCTTTAGATTCTCTGTGATGATATTCCTAAAAGTCTAATATGATAGACATCTACATTTAATGATAGAAATTAAATATTAATTTCAGCTTAGTGATTGCTTGAAATTATTCTAAAATTAATATATACTATATTATGTATGCCTTATATCTAGTTTTAAACTTTAACATGCTGTGGGGGTGGTGTGTTCTTCTAAAATAGACATGATTAAATACTTTGCCTCTAAGAATATGCACATAGAGAGAAAAAAAATCTAGGGTAACAGAAGACTTTGGTCTTCTGTTACTACTAATTCCTACCCACAATTAATGCCTGTGACCTGAACCAGTTCATTACAAATTTGACAAGATAACAGAAGAATTTCATACAAGTCTATTCCTTAGTGTGGTTTGGTGAATTTGTTGTCCCAACAAGCTTACATACACTTATGTTATTATTGCCAAAGGTGATGGCATTACAAATTCTATAGTTCAACTTAATACCAATTTGGAGATTTACAATATATAGTCTTTAATAAGCAGTCTCTGAAAGGAATGGATAGACACCAAATAAACCATGACATGATATATTGCATCAGGATCATTTTTTTTTTCTCCCTCTCCCTTCCAGGGTGTTGTATTACAGCAGGATAGCTACATTGAGGACCAAAAGTTAATGCTCAGTGAGAGGGCAATAACCCGGAGCTCCTCTAGACCCAACTCTCTGATTGAGCAAGAAAAACAGAGGAGCCTAGAAAAGCAGCGACAGGATCTGGCCAATCTGCAGAAGCAGCAGGCCCAGCATCTGGAGGAGAAACGCAGACGAGAGAAAGAATGGGAAGCCCGTGAGAAAGAACTGTTGGAACGGGAAACACGGCTAGCCCAGTGGGAAGAGAAAGTGCACAAGGGGCAGCAGGACCTGGACAAGGATCGAGAAGAGCTTCAACAGAGGAAAGCAGCTTATCAGTCTGACCTAGAGCGGCTCCGAGCTGCCCAGAAGCAGCTTGAGAAGGAACAAGAGCAAGTGAAAAGGGAGATGGAGAGGTTAACGCAAAGGCAGGCAGAGCATGATGCTAATCAGGTAATCTACAATCTTGATTTTGAAAAGCATGTGCAGTGCACAGAAAGATGTGATCAATTAAAATGAAGTTTTCTTTTTTCTTTAAAAATCATGACATCATGGACCATTTGTTGTTGTTATTGTTGTTAGAAATGATTGGGAATCAGATAAGTTTTACTTCCTGAATAAAGAACAGTTTTCATTTTGCTTTAGGCCTCCTTACCAGCCATCATCTCAGTTTAAAATAGGAGCAACATTTTTGCCAAAACTTGAGGTTATAACAAACATATTTCCAGAGACCAGGTGGAACACCCTCTTCTCTTCTCACTGGAGAGAGGAAATATAGATAGGGAATGCTATATAAGCTGTTGTGTGGTCACTCTCTTAGTTGGTTTTGCTTAACTGGTTTTTTTTTGTTTGTTTTTGTTTTTTTATTACAAGAGGATAGTTAAAGGAGGCCATTTATTGGAAAGTGACCATAAAAAACAAAAGCCATCAATAAAACTTTCATTTAAGTATGGCAAGTAATTTTTAAAATGAGATCAAACAGTATTGCTAGATCAGTCTCACTGTGGAAGGAAGACAAACTTCTGATTCTTTTTATAGTATATCACCTTATGGGAAAAAGAAAACAATTGGAGAAAATACACAGAAACAAAAATTATAGTTGTATGATGTGAATGTTAGAAAATTGTTAAAGTGACGCGGTGAATGAGAAATAAGGTAAGTTTTATTTCAGGAAGGAAAGGCTTTAGCAGAAGTGGGCAAGAATATGCATATTTATGTATTAGGAAGATAAGAGTAGAAGAAGAAGAAGAAGAAAAACACATTTCCCATATTCTTATCTCTGCTTTGCTGCTAATTGACCATTAACAAATCGGTTCAATCTTCTCTTCAGTCTGTTGTATTGGTAGGAAAGCTTCTCTAATTATTTAGAGATGTTGGTTCCCAAGAAAGGTTTGTTCTAATGAAATTGTCCCTAAATTGTCATAAAAACCTTCTCTCTGTGATTCATGTAGAGATTGAGGAGAGTACATTCATTTGCAGCTTTACAGGTTTGTTAGATCCAGTTTCTGTGGCTATTTGTTTTGTTTAGTGATTCTGGCCTCCAAACACTTTAGAAAAGATAAAGCAGTAAATGGCTCCTTAAAAAAAAAGGCTATGATAGCTAAGTACAGTAGTTTCCAAATGTTTTGGGATCAGAAAACCCTTCCACATTGCTTCCTTTGCTGTTTTGCAATTCTACTTTAACCCTAATACCATCATTAGTATTATTATATCAAAGAGAATCATAGTAGCAACAGAGAAGGTGTTTTATGCATTTGCATGTTTTTACCACTATAAGTTAAAATAAACTCCTAAAAAAACCTGGAGTTATCCCTATTACTAAGAAAACTACAGGCATGAGATTAAATTCTGGGCCATAATCTGGGTACTTTTGACAGATTCCACTATTCAGACTATGATTCTTCCTGCTCTTTATTCATCTAGAATCTTGTCTGTAAATCATTTTTTTCAGATTGACAACCTACCCCCTTTCACCATGAAATTAAATTGTTTAACTTGCCTGGGCATAAGTTAGTGCCTTGCCTAAACAAGTGAGCCAGACTGTTTATTCAGCTAGCCTTAAATGTATGTCATTGTTATGAATAATTACAACAATGCACTGCTTCTAACCTTTTCGCCAAGATTGATGGAGGAGCAGATGGGAGTGGGATAAAAGTGGCCTATATTAGCTCTTTTGTGATTTTTTTTTTTTAAATACATATCATGGCTCACAAGCACTTGATAGTTGGTGATACAGGCAACTCAGATCAGCCCCTTCACCTAGAGGAGGAGGAGAGACATACATTTTTAAACAGCTTAATTCACTGATAAATGGCTGTCAGCTCCAAAGGGGATCTGTTAACAACCCCTGGGTTTAGGCTATTCCATGTTGTAATGGGAGAAATCAGAAGCAGTTGTGGTCTCTTCACCATAGCTTGGGACATCCAACTCCCTTTTTTGATTTCAGTCTATTCAACTCTTACCTTTGTGGTCCACCTAGAATCACTAAGTCACCAAGATGTTTGCCTGGGTATTAGCAATGCATGTGGGGATGTAGGGATTACTCTAATCTTTTTGTATAAGAAAGTGTTGCACTAAGAAGCTATGTGTAATAGACAGAAAACTATCTTGGATAATCAGGAAGCCCTGGGTTCAAGTCCTAACTCTGAAACATACTGTCTCTGTGTTCCTGGGCAAATCACATAACCTCCACCAAACTCTTAAGTCGTTAAGTTGCAAAACTGAATAAAAATAATTGCTAACATTATGTAGCTCTTACTAGTGTGAGTTAAGCCTTTGGTGTCCTTATGGCCACCATAGGAGTTAGGGGATATATTGTGTCCATTTTTACAGATAAGGAAAGGACACAAACAGCAATTAAGTGATGAGGTCATATTGGAACTCAGTGCTTGGTGTTCTATCCACTAATGCCACCAACTGCTTCATTGGTAGATGGAGTTTTCTTATTATGTAAGGAAACTTCCTTGCATACACATGACCTCAGTATATAACAGTATATTACCAATAAACTCTGTTTTTAGGTCAACTTAATTGCAAGACTTTGGTTTTCTTGAAATCCCTGTACTGTGATTATCTTAGACAGAATATTAGTTTAAAAAAATTATTTTGTCTTGTGCAGGTCTCACATCAACACAGTAAATTGATGCGGATCCCAGCCTTTTTCCCCAACCCTGAAGAACCCCCCCAGCTAACAGCACCTTCTATATCGCAATCAGGGTCTTTGGACTCAGAACTTTCAATATCCCCCAAAAGGAACAGCATCTCTCGGACTCAAAAAGACAAAGGTCCGTTCCACTTACTCACTTCCACCAGCCAGGCAAGTAAAGTGTCAGAGGGGCAGAGCCAGATCCCAGTCTCCACCTCTACCTCCACACGCCTCTTTGGTTTAGCAAAGCCAAAAGAAAAGAAGGAGAAGAAGAAGAAGAGCAAGGGAGGCCGTTCTCAGCCGGGTGGTAAGTCAGAAAAGAATCACAACTGAGTCTTTTTGCTAGTAAAAATCTGTTCTCCCCTTGACCTTTTTTTTTTTGACTGGTTAAATTAGAGGAAGAGAACACAGGGGGATTGCTATTGTACTCACTTCTCAGTCCATAACCTGGTCTCCTAAACTCAGAAATCAGTGGAGATCTAAACTAGGTGTTAAATTCTACAAGTATTTCCTAACAACTAGTGTGCATATCCCAAATTAGCAGATGCAGAAGTAGAGGGCCTTAGAATTTAATTGGAGAGAGAAGACTTAACATCCATGTAAAGAGATAAGCAGTTTAGCAGACTATATATTATATATAATAAAGTTCCAGAATGTATGGTATATACAATAAACTTTGGTGGGGTGTCAAAAGAAGAGGGCAGTTCTGCTCCAGAAGTCCTAAAAGAATTCTCCTCTTTGATGGAGGAAAGCAAGTAAGGTAAGAAGGGGAGTGAGTGCCCAGGTTACTTAGGAAATAGGGGGATGGGAGAATTGTATACTTTTCATTTTTTTAATAATACAGAATTAACTATATATTCAGATACTGGTATTAATAAGAGATTTTAGTGTGGTGGTAGTGAACAGAGACAGAATTTCAGGGTTTTTTTTTTCTTTTCCTTTCAATTGATTTTCCTTTTCTGGGTACCCTTTTTCCAGATGGTCATTCACCTGAAACCCCGGCAGAGGGTGAAGAGATCTTCTGCTGATGGTTGGATTTTTTGTTCTACCAAGATAGAAATTATTGGAATCTGACACATCATCATCACCAGCTTTGCCTTCTCCACTGCTAGCACGTGGGCTTTACATGATGAGAACTTTCCTTAACTTTGTTGTTAAGAAACACATGACAGTGCTCTCCTGGATCCTGGATTTGATGGAAATAAATGAGTATTGGGGCAGAGAAGGACCTAGTCTTCTTTGGCCATGACAAGTAAACACCAAGGACTTGAGGGTGGAGGGGATGGGGGGGATACTTGGCTCCCAGATGTAAACAGCCAGCATCAGCATCTTGGAGTGCAGGAGGGTTTACCAGGTCACAAACCCTTCTTTGGATGTTAAAGGTATGAAAGCATATTTGCCTCTAAGATGTATTTTATTTGGGGAAGACAGCAAAAAACAAAGTGCACCATTCAGTCTTTGCAGTGTAACAAATATGTATGTACACATGTATGGATTTCGTGTATATGTGCATATATCTGAGATGTGCATAGCATGTAGAGGCAGTTGGGTTAGCTTAGCTCAGCCCAAAAGGAAGATACCTGATGATTACCAGGTAGCATGTAGATATTAAATATCTCACCCTTTGGTTGCCCTTTCTCCTTACACACTTCCTTCCTGTTTTGCATGTATTTCTTTATTTTAGGAGGGAGGTCTGATGATGGTTTGAAAAGAGAGGGAAAAAAAGCCTTCTATTTGTGATTGGGTGTCTTATGTAGCACCTGGATGTTGATAGTTTGTTGGGATCCCAAAAGGATGATGTTCACCTCCATCCTTAATTCCAGAGAGACTTAAAACAAGTGAAAACTTATCAGTTGACTTTCTAAAGTATTTTCCTGCACAGATGGTACATAGAGTTCTCACCTATCAAGGGAACACATCCTATGTCAGCTTTAATTTTCTGAGCAGGAAGACATTTGCTTGTCACTGATTATTCAAATCTGGTTGACATCTCCTGGGCCTATTCCTGAGAACATTCTGAGTGAGGCAACTCATGTTTCCTGTCCTAATAAGTATAACTGGGCTGGACGACAGTCCTCTGCTCCAAAAGAGTATGATGAAGGTCCCGTCAGCATTCAGACTCAACAGCCACTCCTTTGCTCTCTAAGCCTGACTTTTCTAATGAGGTGTATTAGCATCAACTATGGGCACCACCTGTCCTTTGGTCCAGCTGCATGTATTCATCTCCCAGTCCCTCACCTATCCGCTGCTAGCAGAGGGCCCTGGGCTCAGGGATGAGGACAGAAGCATTGGCATTTGTGGGTCCATGGACCAGTATTTCATGAATAAAGATAAGAAAGAGGCTGACAGAAGGAAAAAAAAAAAAAAGAAGAAGGAAAAACCAGTTTCTGAACTCAGTGTTTCACAGGATTCTTCAGGAGATTTCAGCAGATTTTTAGTTGTTGAGAACAAAAAAGAAGGAAGGAAATGAAGCTACAGAACAACTGAATCCCTGTTGTCTCCTTACTACTTTGGAGCAAGTAATCGTACCTGCTACTTTTTTTTTTTCATTTTGTTTTGATTTATATTTGCTTTGAAGCTTTCCCACCAGCTGTTCTGTTGAGGACAGTTCACTGGCTATGTTTTTGTTTTCTTTTTACCCTCTAAATCAACCACAGCCGTAGCCTGTGAGACTCCACATATAGTATGTAGCATCTCCCCTCCCCCAGTAGAGGAGGACTACAAAATATTCTGTTCTTCAAATTGAGGTCCTTGATACCCATTTCCCCTCAGGAGCATGGGACTTTGAAATTACTTTTTTTTTTCTTTTTTTTTTTTTTTTAAACAAAACTATTATTTGGTGCTTGTTAATGAATTGCAAGCTGGCCTTGCAGATTGGAGATATTTATCTTTCTGTTTTTTTGAAAGAGATCTGGTTTAAAAAAATTTTTTTAGTTTAGTTTTGTTTATTTATTTTATTTTTTAAGGATATGCATAATATCCCAATGGTTAAAAATCTGTCTCACTAATGCAAAAAGTGAGGTGATACCACTTCTCACTCCTCAGTGTGCTACTTAAAATGAGTAAATTTTTCACCGGGGGCTGCCTTTAAGGCCAAGTAACTGTAGATGAAAATGAAGAGGACAAAGGAAAGATTCATACACCTTCCTTTCTCTCTTCCTATCTCCTTTCTCCATTTCTAGATGAAGAGAAAAGGGACTATCTTGTTTCTTGGGTTAAGAATTCAAGAAACTTGCCACCTCTTAACTGTATTCACTTTGACTTATGCTTTTCTACTCTTCCAACAGAGACATAAAAGCAAATCTGTCCTATGACCTTTTCAATTGGAAATCACCCCTCTGAAAAATGCAAAAAGCAAAGTACTTCATTCCCCATATACCCTTGGGTTACAGAATAATTGTTATGGGGAGATTTTGAGCCCCAGAAAATGGAAACAAAGTAACCCTTATCAATCCACCTAAAGAATTTGTCTTCTCTTAATTTTTTTTTTTATTGCTAGCTGAATGGGTCCAGCAATTTACCTAGCATCCCATGCCCCGAAGTGTCTTGATCTCCCATAAATAGGATAGTATGATCTTAAAAGGACAGAAGAGTTGAAAGAACTCTCTCAGCTGGGCGGCTTCAGCCCCAATGTAAATACAACTACAGTATGTGCAATATTAAAATGAAATTAATATTTCTAATAGCTCCTTTGTATCAAGGTGTGTATAGTAAGCTGTCTGTACCCCTCTTCTCCCTCCCCCAATACTCTTCTAGGTAGATCTGGGTTTAAAATGAAAAAAGTGTAAGTATTGATCAAATTTGTCTTCTCAAAAGGACTGTTCTAAACAGAAACACATTTAAATAATTATACATTGCTGCACAATTGGATCTAGTTTGATTTGAAAGTTCCCACCTAATTGTAATATTTTTTTTATTTTATCTTTAGGAAATGGGGGCTTTTTTTTTTTTTTACATAAAACCATTGATTTGGTTCTTGTTAGACAGGTTTAGGACCAGGACACAAGTAGGTAGTCTCCCTGCACTTTATTTAGAGCTACCCAATTTCATGCATGATTCTAATTGCTATGTTAAGGGAAATTCACTTATCTACTTCTATGTGCCTTGGTCATCTCCTAGCCCATTAAAGTGAAACTTTTAGTGGTTTCACTCTGAGTTTAGGGAATCAACTTACTGCTAATGCTCTTTTTTACTTTGTGTGAAATTCACCTTGAGGTCTGATCTGGTTACTGAAAAAAATGGAAGGAAGTTGGACTGACTCTGTCTTGCTTCCTATACTGTGACAAAAGGGTTAGTTTTCATGGTGACTTGGTTTTGGGGTTCTACAGTTTTCCTTGTCCCTGGTATAGGATGATATATAGGAAATTACAAAAATGCCAAAGGGGAATTGGTTATCAGATTATCAAAGTATTTGGAGTAGTGACCTCTTACAGATAATAGTACCCAGTTTTCCAGAATCAAGTAAGTTTCATGGAATTAGGTTTTACCTTCAGTTATACATTAAATCATCATCTCGGTAATTTTTATCATAGTTTAATGTCATTTGCACTTTAAAATCTTTTGTCAGTAGCTTGATTATGAGACAATCAAATTTATAATCTTTTTTTTCTTTGAAATTAAGGTTAGAAACCGTCAAAGCCAGAAATGCTGCAGACAATTCAATTTTTGCCAACACATTTACCCCTTTTTCCCCCCATGTGAGCTTATAGGAACAGAGTCAATCTCAAAAAACTATCCACTATTTGAGTATAAAGGAAAGAAAGGGTAAACTCTATACCTTTTGTCTTTCATGTTTTGGGGTAATACCACTGACAAGTTATCCCTTTGATAACTGTCCTTCCTCCCCTTCCCAATCCATGATCCTTTTCTAAAGTTTAGTATAGTATTAAAGAGAGGTGTAAAGATCTAATCTTTTTTGTTTGTTATTAAAATTAAATCAGTGCCCCATCAAATGAGTTAATTCTGATCATCTAGAAACACATTCTGGTCTCCAGGTATTATTATGTCCTTTTGGATGGTGGCCTTTCTGACTCTTACCCTTGCCTCCTAAGGTTTCTTAAATGTGTGTTAGAATTAGAAACACTATCAAACAAGTTAATAATGGGGAGAGGCAGTTATATAGGGAAGGGGGGCACTTAGGCCCCCTAAAAAGCTTTCTTTAATCACCCAAACACTTGCATTTCTTAGTAGTTGAAGGCTGCAAGTCAAGACCTAGCCATAATATTATGTAGAGCACATTGTGGAAAGATGACAGGAAAGGGACCAAATGGTGAAAGGAAGGAGAGACTATAAGAATTATATTATATTCTCTAGTGAGCTTCAGTAACCTTTCTGCATTCCTATGTAGCAAAAAGCAATTTTCCAAAAAAGAGATTTCAGCTAAATACAATTCTATATATTGTGCCAGTGTGAAACAGTTTATAATCTGTATAGTATGACTTCCTGAATCTTAAGAGTCCTTGAAATCTGGAAACAGAAACAATTGTTCAAAATAGATTGTTTTGACATAAAGGAAAAGATGGTGGGTAACAGTAACTGAGGAAGTATGAAGTTTCTTTAATTAGCAGGGCCATTTTGGAAGCTGCTGTAGAAGTTGATAAAATACACCATTTTTCAATGAGTTATTTCAAAGGCTGCACATTTGCTCTAATTCATGTTCATAGGTGGAAAGGAGGATAAGGTGTTTTCAGGTTTTTTTTGTTTTGTTTTGTTTTGTTTGTTTGTTTTTTAATGTAGCATAACATTCCTAGTTAACCAGAGCTCTGGAATATGCCACCTGCTGGCCAGGTATATAAAATTTAAAAAAATTTTGCCACCTTTAAATGAAAAAACCAAAACAAAACAAAAGCACTTTTCCAAGTGCTAATTTTATTTCACTTGCTATAAGAACCAGCCATGATTCCTTCTTTTCCCCATAAATGTAGCTAAATTTAAGGACAAGCAAACTGAACTGGCTGACAATCTTTCCAGCTGTGGAAAAATCAGAAGCCTTTTCTAAAAAAGAAAATATTAGAAAAGGATTGCAAACCATCTCATAAAATGCATTTTTCATCATCTACCACTTAAGACTCTTTAGGAGAGGCCAGAACTGGCATCAACTTAAGGCCCCAGATGCATTCAGTTTTTTTTATTCCCAGCTCTTGGACCCAATTGTAATCTTCTCTTTGAAATGGGTAGTCATTATGTGGTAATACATGGGACCACCAAACTAAGATGCTGTGTGATAGGGACTACCATTATTCTCTACATTTTTTAAAAGCATGCAAGGGTCATTATAAAGCACTGACAGAGATGTCCAGTTCAGTTTGTCCGTGGTTAAAGTTTAGCTTTGTGGTTTCCTATGATTTTTGGGTTTGTTTGTTTTTGTTTTTGTTTTTTTACTGATATATGAAATGCACTAGCATATGCCACCGAATGTTCAAGAGGGTAGCTGTAATACACCTCATACCTCTGCTTTCAGTTTATTTTTTGTAATGCTTTGTATAAGCATTTACCTTGCTAGATTCTATTAAAAAAAAAAAGAGGGGGTTAAAACCCACTTGCTGTATGTTAATTTGTAATTATTGTAAAGTAAAGCAGTAAAAACTGTAAAGTTGTTTTCCCCAGTGTGTCTTCTGGGGTTTTGCCGCAGCACACTGACTTTGTAACAAGCTTTTATTTATCTTCCTTTCTAGTTATCAGCTTAAAAACTGTTGTAAAGTTTCCTCTCTCCTACCCCAAAAATAAATAAATAAATAAAAATTTTCTTTTGAGTCTGCTTGTTGGTGAGTTATTCTTTCTTATTGGGAAGAGGAGAGGAGGAAGTGCGTGTGTGAAGGGAGAAGAGAAGATCTCTTGCATTTCAGAACCCTAGGATTTCATAAGGTATATCAAGTGCCCATAAAACCAAGGAATAGGGATTCTTAACCTATTTTGTGTCATTGGACTCCCATCCAGGAGAGTGAATTCTTGGAATAATATTTTTAATGCATAAAATGAAATACTTAGTATTGTTACAAAGGAAATCAGTGATATCCTTATTTTTAAGGACTCTTGTGCTAGGAGATGGATGAGAGTAGTCAAGATCTGATCTGATGACTTTTCTCCTAAGCCAGGATAGAGTTTGCCTCCATTCAGCAAAATTTGGACTATCTATGGAATGGAGAAAAAGAGAGGAAAAAAGCACTCTGGCCACTGAGCACACTGAGCTTACAAAGGGGATTTGTCTCCAGATCTCAGAAGCCAGAACTACATATCTTGGTTGCAGGATCCCAAAGTACTAGTCATGCTCACATTTCACAGACACTTAAGAGATTTATTTTTTAAAAAGCTTTACCCAATCTTTTTATTAAAGAGATCTAGTTTTTTTTTATTTTAGAAAAGATAAGGTTTTGTCACATTTCAAGAATAAGAACTGACAGATAGCCAGAGCTCCACTGGTAACTGTGTAATGTCAGGATAAATAAAAGACTTGCAGCAAGCTCCCTGTGGCAAATATATGGGAAGTCAAGCACAAGAGGTCCAAAGAAAAATGTGAATCACTTGCCTTTGGCATTATTAGAGGAGCTCCTGAATCAAGACCACAAATCTGTTTTGATTTTTGAGTAAAATATTAAGCATTTACAAATGAAGTAGAACCATAATTTTAAAAGTCTGTCAGGCCATTTTTAACACTCTCCCAGCCCCTGGTAAGATTTTGTTTTCCTATCGGCATTATTCAAAATTCATTTTTATGGAGAAAGAAAATCTGATGTCTTGTGACTCCACAGAGTCCTGAATATCTGCCGGAAAGCCTACTGAGGTACAAAACATCATTGGTTTTCATGCCCACATGAACACTGGTTTCTCATTCTAATCTGTTAGTTTTCTCCTTCCCAACGTTTAGATATAACATTTGCATACAGGTACCTAGAATCATATTTCGGAGCTATAAGGGGTCTTTTAAAAAATCTCCAGCTTCATCATTCAATAGATATCCAAGTCCCAGAAAAGAGTGGATGAATGAAATTATTTGCTGGGTCACATAATTAAATGGCAGATCTAGGAATTTTGCTCTGTTCTCCAGATTCCTGGTTCAGCCCCTTTTCAGAATATGTTTAAATAATTGAAGAAAATTCTAAATTTTAGTTAGAAGTTGATGAAATAAAAATGTAATTTTGTTTTCCTGTCCAAGTTCATAGATCACACCCTGAAATCTGTCCTTTAAGAGTCTAGGAATCCCGGGTTAAGAACCCTTGCCTTAGAGGGAAAGACTTTGGTAACTGAGGAGCCCAAGCTTCCTGGAAACCAGTCGTTTAACTATTGTATCCATACTGTATAGTCCTGCAAAATAAAAGTATATTTGTAAAATCTCTTACATTTAGGAACAAGAGGATTAAGCTGGGGCAGTTATCATCTGCCTTGGGGAATAAGAAAATGACCTTGGGAGGAAGGTCATGGCACTATTCACCAGATTCTCAGCTAATCCCTTTTGCTCTTATACTCTCTGCCCCAGTTTGGTCTCCTACTGCCAGGCTCCATTCTCCAATCTCTACATGTGGCTACTGCTTTGTGTCTGAGTTACAGGCTTTTCTTATTTCTTTTTGGCCCAAGTACTGGCCTCCCTCCACCTTTCACATAGTAATTCTTTGCTCCACACAGCTATAAATAGAATCTAGCTAGAATTTGGATTATTGCTGCTGCTCCTGATTCCTGGTAAGACGTCTTCCCAAGGAAATATCATCTGAACTTTTCCTGGGTAAGGTATCTGGGAGAGCCCTTTGGGAGAGAATAGGCTGCAAGTCTATGTGCCTCATCATCCCAAGATTGTTCTTCCTGATGTATTAGTTTGATTCCAGGTTTACCTTTTTTCCTTCTACATCCCCTCCCCAACTTTTCCTAAGGCAATTGTTTATCTCCCCTGCTAAGCTTTTAAAAATTTTTCAGTGGACTTTGCCTGGATATAATATTAGTTCTGAATCCTGTGTCTCTCTACTGATAGATTGGCCTCTTGACTCCAAGGCTGGAGACAAGGTTCCCTGTACATCTTTCTAAATAGTAATCTGAAAAATGATAATCTCAACCAGACCTGAACTACTGTCAGATACGTTAGGGAATATGAAGCCTCATAAAAATACCTGTACTGGTTCCCATCTTGCACAGATCTTTGGCGGAGCGAAGATGGCAGAGTGAAGACACAACTCTTTGCATCCTCCTTTGACCTTCTCTCAAACCAAAAGCAGATTAAGCCTCTGAACTGATTTTTAAGTCAAAGAACCCATAAATATTTGGACTACAAATCATACCTTGAGAAGGTACCTTGGAAAAGCACCAGAGCAGGTCTGTTTCACTCGGGCAGGGAGTCAGGCAGTTCACCAAGTTCAGATGCAGCTCCAGGAGAAACAGGGCAGGAAGCCGGGTGGGACTCAGCATGGCAGATTCTAAACACGTGGGGAGTCCATCTGAAGCTATTCGGACACTCAGCCCTGATTGTGGGCAGGTACTCTAGCAGATCTATCTTTTGTAAAAGGTAGTTTGTAGTCCATTGCAAATACTCTCCTAGCCCGGAGAGCCCAACACTGGAAGTTAATTAGCTGAATTGCCCCAGGGCAAATAACCACAGCCTCTGCTTCTCTGCTTTAAACATACCCCAAGCTTTGTAAAAAATGAGTAAGAAACAGAAAAGAGCTCTCACCATACACAGCTTTTAAGGAGAGAAAGAAGGGCAGACCCTAGATACTGAGGTTCCTAAAACAACTCCAGAGGAAGCCACAAAGGCAGGCATGAGCTGGTCCCCCTTTCACAAGGCTTTCCTGAAAGACTGCATAAAGAATCTCAAAAGAGAGATAAAAAATGGGGAAATGAACTGAGATCAGTGCAAGAAAGATATAATGCCCTCCAAAAGAGATATGATAAAGACACCAATTTACTGAAAAACAAAATTGGTAAAATGGAAAAAGATGACAATGCACTGAAAAACAAAATTGGTGAAATGGAAAAAGTATGTAATGAACAAATTGGCCAGTTACAAAAGGAGCTAAAAAAAGGTAACTGAAGAAAATAATACATTAGAAATTAGAATTGAACAAATGGAAGTGAATGATTCAATAAGACTTCAAGAATCAGTCAAACAAAAACAAAAAAAAATGAAAAAATAGAAGAAAATATGAAATATCTCCTAGGAAAAACAACTGACTTAGAAAACAGATCTAGGAGAGACAATCTAAGGATTATTGGACTTCCTGAAAGCCATGATGAAAAAAAGAATCTAAACACTATCTTCCAGGAAACCTTGAAAGAAAACTGCCCTAATGTTTTAGAATCAGAAGGCAAAATCACCATCGAAAGAATTCACCGCTCACCTCCTGAAAGAGACCCCAAAATTAAATCCCCAAGAAATATCATGGCGAAATTTCAGGACTATCACACCAAGAAAAAGATATTGCTAGCAGCTAGAAAGAAACAATTCAAATACTGAGAAACTGTAATTAGAATCACACAAGACCTGCCAGCCTCCACATTGAAGGATCGAAGGGCCTGGAACCAGATATTCTGAAAGTCAAAGGAACTTGGATTACAGCCAAGAATAAGCTATCCAGATAGAATAAGCATTATCTTTCAGGGAAGAAGATGGTCATTTAATGATATAGGTGAATTTCACCTATTTCTAATGAAAAGACCAGATCTGAACAAAAAATTTGATCTCTAAACACAGAACTCAAGAGAAGCATAAAAAGGTAAAAAGGAAAGAACTCTTGAGAACTCTATATCTACTATAAGTATACTTAAACAATGGGGGTATAGGAGCAGCTAGGTGGCGCAGTGGATAGAGCACCAGCCCTGAAGACAGGAGGACCTGAGTTCAAATTTGGTCTCAGACACGTAACAGCTGTGTGACCCTGGGCAAGTCACTTAACCCCAATTGCCTCAACAAAAAAAGCAAAAAAAAAAAAAAAAAAAAAAAAGAATGGGGGTATAATTTGATATTACTTTGATAATATGAAAAAGAAACAAAGTGGAAAGGCTAAAGAGGGAAAAGGTGGTAAAATAAGGTTTAAAAAAAGGAGGTAAAAATAAGGTAAAATCTCATGAAGAGGCAAAGAAAACCTAATATAATTGAGAGTAAGAAGGGAGGGAGATGAGCATTGTGTAAATCTTACTCTCATCAGATTGGGCTCTAAAAGAGTATATCAGACACATTTGGTTTCACAGAGAAACTTCTCCTTCCTTATAGGGAAGCAGGAGGAAAAGAAAGAGATAGATTAATAGAAGAGAAAATAGAAGAATCAGGGGAAAGGAGTAAAAAAGGGGGAGGGGCTCCAAAGGGGGAGGACTATTTGGGGGAGATGGTCATCAAAAGCAAAATACTGGGGAGGAAGGAAGGGAGAAAGGGAAAAGGAAAGAGAATAACATAACTTGGGTAAATAAGATGGCAGGAAATACAGAATTAGTTATTCTAACTGTGAATGTGAATGGGATAAACTCTTCCATAAAGCAGAGGCAAATAGCAGACTGCATTAAAAACCAGAATCCAACAATATGTTGTATACAAGAAACACATCTAAAGCATAGAGATATATACAGGATAAAGGTAAAAGGCTGGAGCAGAATCTATTATGCTTCAGGTGAACAAAAAAAGCAGGGGTGGCAATCCTGATCTCAGATGAAGTAAAAGCAAAGATAGATCTAATTAAAAGAGACAAAGAAGGAAACTGCGTTTTACTAAAGGGTACCATAAATAATGTAGCAATATCAATACTAAATATATATGCAACAAGTGCAATAGCATCCAAATTCCTAGGGGAGAAATTGAGAGATGCAAGAAGAAATAGACAGCAAAACTATACTAGTGGGGGATCTCAACCTTGCTCTCTCAGAATTAGATAAATCAAACCACAAAATAAATAAGAAAGAAGTTAGGGAGGTAAACAAATTGTTAGAAAAGTTAGGTATGCACTTCACACCTGTCAGATTGGCTAAAATGACAGGAAAAGTTAATGATGAATGTTGGAGGGGTTGTGGGAAGGCTGGGACACTGATGCATTGTTGGTGGAGCTGTGAACGGATACAGCCATTCTGGAGAACAATTTGGAGCTATGCTCAAAAAGTTATCAAACTGTGCATACCCTTTGACCCAGCAGCATTTCTATTGGGCTTATATCCCAAAGAAATCATAAAGGAAGGAAAAGGCCCCACATGTGCAAGAATGTTTGTGGCAGCCCTTTTTGTAGTGGCTAGAAACTGGAAATTGAATAGATGCCCTTCAATTGGAGAATGGCTGAATAAATTATGGTATATGAATGTTATGGAATATTATTGTTCTGTAAGAAATGACCAGCAAGATGATTTCAGAGAGGCCTGGAGAGACTT
>JAJPUD010000607.1:483366-608796 GCA_023553655.1 Myrmecobius fasciatus | reverse complement strand
TTTTTGTAGTGGCTAGAAACTGGAAATTGAATAGATGCCCTTCAATTGGAGAATGGCTGAATAAATTATGGTATATGAATGTTATGGAATATTATTGTTCTGTAAGAAATGACCAGCAAGATGATTTCAGAGAGGCTTGGAGAGACTTGCATGAACTGATGCTGAGTGAAATGAGCAGAACCAGGAGATCATTATACACAGCAACAACAGTACTATATGACGATCAATTCTGATGGACATGGCTCTCTTCAACAATGAAATGTTTCAAACCACCTCCAATTGTTCACTGAAGAAAGCCATATACACCCAGAGAGAGGGATGGGAAATGTGGACCACAACATAACATTCTCATACTCCTTGATTGATGTTTGCTTACATTGTGTTTCCTTTATCTGATATATCGTTCGTGTAGATAAGATTTTTCTTGCACACCAATGATAAGTTTGGAAATATGTATACATATATTCGATTTGCCAATATTTTAACATAATTAACATGTAGTGGATATCCTGCCATCTAGGGGAGGGGTGGGGAGTTGGGGGGAAAAATTTGTAACGGAAAGCTATGTAAGGGTTATTGTTGAAGAATTACCCACACATATGTTATTCAAATAAAATAAAAATTTAAAAAAAAAAAAAAAAAGAAAAGTTAGGTATGATAGATCTTTGGAGAAAAGTGAATGGAGACAGTAGGGAGTTTACTTTTTTCTCTGTAATTCATGGAACATACAAAAATTGACCATGTATTAGGGCATAAAAACCTCAAGATCAAATGCAGAAATAGTAAATGCATCTTTTTTGGATCATGATGCAATAAAAATCACATGCAATATAAGGCCAGGAGAAAATAGATCAAAAGTTATGTGGAAATTAAATAATCTAATCCTAAGGAATGAACAGGTGAAAGAGCAAATCATAGACACAATCAATAATTTCATCCAAGAGAATGACAATGAGACAACGTACCAAAATTTTTAGGATACAGCCAAAGGGGTTATAAGGGGTAATTTTATATCTCTAGATGTTTACTTGCATAAAATAGAGAAAGAGAAGATCAATGAATTGGGGTTACTATTTAAAAAAAACTAGAAAAAGAACAAATTAAAAACCCTCAACTAAATACCAAATTGGAAATTCTGAAAATGAAAGAGGAGATTAATAAAATTGAAAATAAGAAAACTATTGAATTAATAAATAAAACTGAGTTGGTTTATGAAAAAAGCCTTTAGTTAGTTTGATTAGAAAAAGGAAAGAGGAAAATCAAATTGTTAGTCTCAAAAATGATAAGGGAGAACTTTCCTCCAATGAAGAGGAAGTTAGAGTAATAATTAGGAGTTACTTTGCCCAACTTTATGCCAATAAATTTGATAATCTAAATGAAATGTAGGAATATCTACAACAATATAGACTACCCAGGTTAACAGAAGAGGAAATAAATTATTTAATTAAATAGCCCCATTTTTTTTTAACTTTTATTTTTTGCTTTTTGCTGAGGCAATTGAGGTTAAGTGACTTGCCCAGGGTCACACAGCTAGGGAATGTTAAGTGTCGAGGCCAGATTTGAATGCAGTTTTTCTTGACTTCAGGGCTGGTGCTCTATCCACTGTATCATCTAGCTGCCCCTAAATAGCCCCATTTTAGAAAAAGAAATAGAACAAGCTATTAATCAACTCTCTAAGAAAAAATCTCCAGGGCCAGATGGATTTACATGTGAATTCTACCAAACATTCAAAGAACATTTAATTCCAATACTATATAAACTATTTGAAAAAATAGGGAAAGAAGGTGTACTACCAAATTCCTTCTATGATACAGATGTGGTGCTGATAGCTAAACCATGTAGGGTGAAAACAGAGAAAGAAAACTATAGACCCATTTCCTTAATGAATATTGATGCAAAAATTTTAAATAAGATATTAGCAATGAGATTACAGAAAGTCATCCCCAGGATAGTACACTATGACCAAGTAGGATTTATACCAGGAATGCAGGGCTGGTTCAATATTAGGAAAACTATCAGCATAATCAATTATATTAATAACCAAACTAACAAAAATCACATGATTATCTCAATAGATGCAGAAAAAGCATTCGATAAAATCCTACACTCATTCCTATTAAAAACACTAGAGAGTATAGGAATAAATGGGCTTTTCCTTAAAATGATTAACAGCATCTACTTAAAATCATCAGCAAGCATCATTTGTAATGGAGACAAACTAGAACCATTCCCAATAAGATCAGGAGTGAAACAAGGCTGCTCCCTGTCATCATTACTATTTAATATTGTATTAGAAATGTTAGCTTTGGCAGCAAGAAAAGAAAAAGAGATTAAAGAAATTAGAGTAGGTAATGAGGAAACCAAATTATCACTCTTTGCAGATGACATGATGGTATACTTAGAGAACCCTAGAGACTCAACTAAAAAGTTACTAGAAACAATTCACAACTTTAGCAAAATTGCAGGATACAAAATAAATCCACATAAATCATCAGCATTTTTATATATTACCAAAAATGTTCAGCAACAAGAGATACAAAAAGAAATTCCATTCAAAATAACTGTCAATAGTATAAAATATTTGGGAATCTATCTGCCAAGAAAAAGTCAGGAACTATATGAACTAAACTACAAAACACTTTCCACACAAATAAAGTCAGACCTAATCAATTGGAAAAACATTAAGTGCTCATGGGTAGGCCGAACATATATAATAAAAATGGCAATACTACCCAACTAATTTACTTATTTAGTGCCATACCAATCAAACTCCAAAGAAATTATTTTACAGATCTAGAAAAAATAGTAGCAGAGTTCATTTAGAAGAACAAAAAAGGTCAAGAATTTCAAAGGAATTAATGAAAAAAAAAAAAAAAAGGCCAATGAAGGTGTCCTTGCTGTACCAGATCTAAAACTATATTATAAAGCAGCAGTCATCAAAACCATTTGGTACTGGCTAAGAAATAGAGTAGTCAATCAGTGGCATAGGACAAACTAGGCAATAACTATAGCAATTTAGTGTTTGATAAACCCAAAGGCCCCAGCTTCTGGGATAAGTACTCACTATTTGACAAAAAGTACTGGGAAAATTGGAAACCAGTGTGGAAGAAACTAGGGTTTGACCCACACCTAACACCACATACCAAGATAAGATCTAAATGGGTTCATGATTTAGATATAGTGATATTATAAGCAAATTAGAGGAACATAGATAGTTTACCTCTCAGACCTGTGGAGAAGGAATAAATTTATATCCAAAGAACAACTGGAACTCTTAATTGAACACCAGATAGATAATTTTGACTATATTAAGTTAAAAAGTTTTTGTATAAACAAAACTAATGCAGACAAGATTAGGAGGGAAGCAATAAATTGGAAAATCATCTTTACATTTAAGGGTTCTGATAAGGGTCTCATTTTTAAAATATATAGAGAATTGTCTCATATTTATAAGAATTCAAGCCATTCTCCAATCGATAAATGGTCAAAGGATATGAACAGACAATTTTCAAATGATGAAATTAAAACCATTTCTAGTCATATGAAAAGGTGCTCCAAATCACCATTGATCAGAGAAATGCAAATTAAGACAACTCTGAGGTACCACTACACACCTGTCAGATTGGCTAAAATGACAGGAAAAGATAATGACAAATGTTGGAAGGGATGTGGGAAAACTGGGACACTGATACATTGTTGGTGGAACTGTGAACGGATCCAACCATTCTGGAGAGCAATTTGGAGTTATGCTCAAAAAGTTATCAAACTGTGCATACCCTTTGACCCAGCAGTGTTTCTATTGGGCCTATATCCCAAAGAGATCTTAGAGGAGGGAAAGGGACCCACCTGTGCAAAAATGTTTGTGGCAGCCCTTTTTGTAGTGGCTAGAAACTGGAAACTGAATGGATGCCCATCAATTGGAGAGTGGCTGAATAAATTATGGTATATGAATGTTATGGAATATTATTGCTTTGTAAGAAATGACCAGCAGGATAATTTCAGAGAGGCCTGGAGAGACTTGCATGAACTGATGCTGAGCAAAATGATCAGAACCAGGAGATCATTATACCTGACAACAGCAAGACTATGTGATGATCAATTCTGATGGACATAGCTCTCTTCAACAATGAAATGTTTCAAATCAGTTCCAACCATTCAGTGAAGAAAGCCATATACACCCAGAGAGAAAGATATGAAATGTGTACCACAACACATTTTCACGCTCTCTATTGATGTTTGCTTGCATTGGGTTGCCTTTCTCTGATTTTTTTTTGTAGATACAATTTTTCTTGCACAGCAAGATAAGTGTGAAAATATGTATACATATATTTGACTTGTCAAGTATTTTAACATAATTAACATGTAGTGGACTTTCCTGCCATCTAGGGCAGGGGAGGGAACTAGGAGGGAAAAATTTGTAATGGAAAGCTTTGTAAGGAAGAACTACCCATACATATGTTTTGCAAATAAAAAGCTTTAATAAACTGAAAAAATTTACTATATGTTAAACATGTACAGTTCTTCTATACATATTTCTACAAATACACTGTGAAAGAAAAATCAGACCAAAAGGAAAAAATGAGAAAACAAAAAACAAGCAGACAACAACAAAAGAGTGAAAATGCTATGTTGTGAAACACACACTGTCCCCACAGTTCTCTCTCTGGGTGCAGATGGTTCTCTCCCTCACAAGATCATTGGAACTGGCCTCAATCACCTCATTGTTGAAGAGAGCCATGTCCATCAGAATTGATCATCATATACTCTTGTTGTTGCTGTGTATGATGTTCTCCTGGTTCTGCTGATTTCACTCAGCATCAGTTCATGCAAGTCTCTCCAGGCCTCTCTGAAATCATCCTCTTGATCATTTCTTATAGAACAGTAATATTCCATAATATTCATAGGCCATAACTTATTCAGCCATTCTCCAATTGATGGGCATACATTCAGTTTCCAGTTTCTAGACACTACAAAAAGGGCTGCCACAAACATTTTTGCACATGTGGGTCTCTTTCCCTCCTTTATGATCCACTTAGGATATAGGCCCAGTAGAGACACTGCTGGATCAAAGGGTATGCAGAGTTTGATAGTTCTTTGGGACTAACAAAATGCTCTCCGAATGGTTGGATCCATTCACAATTCCACCAACAATGTTATCAGTGTCCCAGTTTTCCCACATCCCCTCCAACATTCATCATTATCTTTTCCTGTCATCTTAGCCAATCTGACAGGTGTGTAGTGGTACCTCAGAGTTGTCCTAATTTGAATTTCTCTGATCAACAGTGATTTGGAGCACCTTTTCACATGACTAGAAATGGTTTCAATTTCTTCATCTGAAAATTGTTCATATTCTTTGACCATTTATCAATTGGAGAATGGCTTGAATTCTTATAAATTTGAGTCAATTCTCTATATATTTTAGAGAACATAATTTTTAATTGTACCAAGTTTATTTTTTATATTTATTTTATATTATATATACTTATATTTATTTAATATATTTATATTTATTATAATATATTTATTTTATATTTATATAACATAAATATATCTTATTTTATATTTATATAATATAAATATATGTTATATTTATATTTATATAATATTTATATTTATATTGAGGCAATTGGAGTTAAGTGACTTGCCCAGGGTCACACAGTTAGGCAAGTGTTGGGTCTGAGGCCATATTTGAACTCAGGTTTTCCTGACTTCTGGGCTCTATCCACTGTGCATCTAACTGCCCCTAGCAAGTTTATTTTTAATAAACAATGCTTTAGAAATCATTTTGGGAGAGAAAAGTCAGAACAAAAGGGAAAAACCATGGGAGAGAAAAAAAAACAGAAAAAAAAAGTGAACCTAGCATGTGTTGATTTACATTCAGTCTCCTTAGTTCTTTTTCTGGATGCAATCGGCATTTTCCGTCCAAAGTCTATTGGGGTTGCTTTGGAGATATCTCTAAAGTAGATTTGATTTTCAAGAGTTACTCTTCTCCGAACTCTTCTTGTCAGACTCCCCATCCTTCAACTCCAGATGTCAGAACAGGCCTGTATCAGACATCCCTTTATCTACCATAAGTTTTCAAGCTTTCTGTGTTTAAATTGACTCTCTCACCCGTGAACTCTAGCTGCTTTTCTTATTGATGAGTCTCAAGGACTTTGGCTTGTCATTGCTGACAGATTAAGAGTCCCTTCTCTGGATTTTTGGGCTTCAGGCTTTCTTGCATATATTACCTTTTTTGTTGTTCAGTTCTGTTTGACTTTAACTCCATTTAGGTTTTTCTTCACAAAGATACTGGAGTGGTTTGCTATTTACTTCTCCAACTCATTTTATAGATGAAGAAATTGTGGCAAACAGGGTTATGGGATTTGCCCTGGGTCACACACACCTAGTAAGTGTCTGAGGTCAGATTTGAACTCAGGAAGAAATCCAAATAAGACTGTATTTGGATTATTTGTCAAGATTTGGTTGGGGTGGAGGGAGGAAGTAAAAGTTGCCAAAGTCTATAATTTGAGCAAACCAGAAATTTTTGAGACATTGCCTCAGAAAAGTTTGCCAAGAATTGTCTGATAGCGTGGAAATTTGTCCAGCTAACTTTTCAAACTGGTCTCCAAAGGCAGCAGTCAATTGTGGTGACATCAGGCAGAAGCATATAGGATAAAGCCATTGTGGATTAGCTCCAGTCATTGTGTTGACTACCCTTATAAGCCTTCAGGATAATAAAAAACCGCAGAACAGAGTACCTTTTTAACAAGCATAAATAGCTAAAACCGAAAGCAAAGAGCTCTTAACATAGGGTGAGCCTGTCTTCTACACAATGTTTCCTCTTTGTACCTGAGGGGTTCCACTTTTGCCATTCGCTCCAGGCACAACAATTCCTAATGGTCACCAGGCTGATTGATCATTTCCTAGATTATTTTTAGCTTTTGGCTTGCTTTCTCCTCTGTTTGATTCACTAGTTTTTTTTGCTTTCTTACTCTGTAGTCACACTTCCACCAAAGAGAGGAACAAAGAGAAAGGAATAGAAAATATACTTTGGAGGGGCAATTTGCAAGTAAAGAGGAAAATTTTAATGACTAGCTGCCCTTTTGCCTCAGTTTCCTCATCTCTTAAAAAAATGAGTTGGGGGACAGCTAGGTGGCTCAGTGGAAAGAGCACCAGCCCTGAAGTTAGGAGGACCTTGAGTTCAAATCTTGTCTCAGACACTTAACACTTCCTAGCTGTGGGACCCTGGGACCCTGGACAAGCCATTTAACCCTAATTGCCTCAGCAAAAAAAAAAAAAAAAGAGTTGAGAAGAGTTGCCAGGAAAATCCCAAATGGGGTCAAGAAAAGTCAGATATGATGGAACAACTACTAACATGATTTAGGTGTTAGAATATCAGTAGGATTTTTTCATTTCCTTTTAAGTTTGCTAGCCAAAAGAACATGATTATTCTTCCTATCCCCTCCAGTTTGGCTTATGGGCCTGAGAAATGAGCTAGTACCACTCTGAAGCTGAGATCTAACAAAGCTATGAGCTCCTCCCAATCACAGTTACCACTTCATAGGATCCAGAGCTGGAAGGACCCTGTGGGATTATTTGGTCTAAACACCTCAATTTATAGATGAGGAAACTGAGGCTTAAGACCATAATAGTAGAAACTAAGACTTAAGATCATGATAGTTCATACCTAATATAACTTTTATAGGAAAACATAAGTCTTCTGACTTCAAATTCAGTGTCCTTTCCACTTAATGTCCAGTGCCATTCTTAAGAGGTGGACGCTATTCAGTGGTACGGCCTTGAAAGCCGCTCCTGCACTCCTATATGGGATAGGATAGCAGCACTTAACTCCCTCTTCTTCCCTTCCAAGTCCCCTCTACCTAACCTCTCTGCCAAACTGGGCATGACAATTCTGTTCTGAGCTGAAGTCACCTGGGAGTTCTGTGAAGGAAGTACTGAGAGCTGAGGTTCTGTTCAACCTAAGGAAAATGGCCTATTCACACCACACTGGAGGTTTAGTAGATAAGCATTGTCAACCAATGAATCATTCATTGAGTGCATGCTCAGTGGCCACACTGGTTAGAGGGACATTAAACAACCTGGATGTAATTGCTTCCCTATCTCTACTCCCTACCCAAAAGATTATAGAGGCAAAGGAGATGCTAAATGTGGGCTCCACCTGTACTTGATCCCCCCGGGGGACTAGATGATACCAGTTTAAATAGAGTTGCAGAAAGCCAGATTTGCATATCAATCCCTGG
Source organism: Myrmecobius fasciatus (assembly GCA_023553655.1). NCBI lineage: Eukaryota > Metazoa > Chordata > Mammalia > Dasyuromorphia > Myrmecobiidae > Myrmecobius > Myrmecobius fasciatus. The sequence continues at coordinate 600,553 of JAJPUD010000607.1, read as the reverse complement.
ACCAAATAATTTTGCCCCATTCCCCCCACTCCCCAGCTTTGGGATGAACTTGGAAGACTGAAAGAAAAATGGAAGAAAGGCCATTTTCTCACCACTCCCCCAGCCCAAATGCTCAGCCAACCCTCCACTCTCCTTCCTTCTACAGTTTGAAGTTCACTACTAGGGGTAGTAGAATTCTCTGGCAACAAAAGCTGCTGGCAGCCACCTCCCCAGAGGGGTAATGGATAGTATAGAGGCTGCCTGCCTGGGCATTCTGTCAGTGGGGCTAAGACTTAAATTACTGTTGTCTCCTATGAGGGCCCAGCCCTGAGATTAGTAGAACTCCTGGGTTGCTCAGGTGTCTCCAAGTTGAGTTGTTGCCCTATCTTCAAGGCTTTGGAGAAATCATTCTTCTTATTAAAGTTTGATTGAAGATTTTTTTAAAAGTAGACCACTGATTTGGGGTCACACTCCTGACCTTGCTAAAAATGGACTGAGCCAGCTTGGCCTAGAGATGAACTAGAAACCAAATGGAGATATCTGCAAGATCAACAACCTGAGGAGCACAGGACCCATTCTTTTCCCCATTTCCTAAAGGTCAACTGGACAAGAATTTAGAGCCAGAGACCCCTCACTATTTTTTTTCCCTTTCCCCACTAAAATACCATTTCCAGGGGCTGAATTTAAATTGTTAACACATGGGGAAAAAAAAAGTAAAAGCTGCCAAAGGTTGTACTTTGAGAGTCACATTGCCTCTAACACTGGTCCTGTCTCTCAGGTAGGAATCTTCTGCTGGTTTGGAAAACTTTTTTATTTTATAATTAATTATGGTTTTTAAACAGTTTTCATAGGATCATGGAGTTAAAATTTGAAGGGACCTTTCAAACTCTCTAGTCCAACCCCTCATTTCTCAGAAGAAGAAACTGAGAACTAAGAAGTTCAAGTGAGGTTGGATTATAAGTGGAATATGAACCTAGGTGCTCTGACATTGGAAGAAATCTTCTTTCTACTATATCATACTGCTCCCCAATTTTCACAATCCTTCCCACACACAAGTTTCCTGAACCCATAAAATCAAAGATTGGGAACCAAAGAAAAAAAGTTCTAAAATATCAGTAAAAGGAGAAAAGAACTGTATTGTTGTTCAGTCATGTCCAAATGTGATCCCTGTTGGGGTTTTCTTAGCAAAAATACTGGAATGGTTTGCCATTTCCTTCCCCAGCTCATTTTACAACTCAGTTACAGTAAATTAAGGCAAAAAGGGTTTGCCCAGGTATGTATGTATGAAAATGAGCTCATGAAAAGGAATTTTCCTGACTTAAAGCCTAGCACTCTATTTACTTTGCTGCTCCCATCTAAAAGATACCATTTCTCTGTCAAGGTACTAACTCTTATCCTTAAAGAGATTGCCTTTACGTAGTTTTTTATTCAGTTTGGGTTTTAAAATGGCTATACTAGTTACTTCCTAACACAATCTAGCTAATCCCAAAGAGAATGTCTGCTCCATACGGTGCTCCTTCATGTCCTATTTCTCATCCAGATTGAAACTGAAACTTTCTCCTAGCTAGTTCTATATCCTATGAAAGTTAAAAGCTAAGAGAGTGGGCCTTCAGAGACCAATGGATGATATCACACTCTGTTCTGGGCTCTAAGTCCCAACTGGAGGCCTACAAATCTCAGAGATAAACAGCAAGAATCTCACCTCATTAAAGAGGCTGAGGCTGAATCAGAGTTGAACCAGTTACATTATGTAGACTAGGGACAAATAATCTTGCCAGTCAGACCTTATTGTGCTCCTACTACCTTGGCTTAGGCTACAGGAAAAGTCTCCATTTTTTATTTGCAAAGTAGAGATGGACTAAGGGATTTCAGTTCAGGAACACCAGATATGGACCAAAGAATCTAGAAGTCACTGATACTTCTCCCAATACCCTCTACTTCTACATGCTATTGCTTTTTGTTTTGTTTTGTTTTGTTTGGGGGGGCGGGAATCTTCAACCCAGAATAAGACCTGCTGGCACCATTTATTGGATTTTTCTGCCATTTTCTTTCCTTTATTAACTGGGTTTCCTCATTCCCAAATGATCAGTGTAAGAACATGAGAAGCAACATGGCTGGGGGTATGTCACAGGTGGTTCTTGAATCCATATATTCCCAGCCCATTGCTCATACATGCCACTTAATTCTACATAACTCTAAGGAAGTAATCCCTGATCACCCCTAAAATCAAGACTAAACGAAGAGGGGACATCTTAGTTTTCTATGTCTGAATTTAATCCATTCTAATCTAATAATCAAGCCCCCATAAACTCCTCTGTCTAATTTGCTATATATTTTGCAGGCAGTAGGCCCACTCAGTGCCTAATCACAGACCAGACTACTCACCCAGCCCTATTTTTACTCAAACTGCCATCACATTGGTTCAGTACCTATTGCCCTGTTTTTGACTCTTATGTCTGCTTAATGGTCTGTGCTTTTGCCTAGCCATGTCACTATCACAATCCTTTGGCAGTGAGAGAGAGCCTTTGGAAATATTGGGCCACCAGCCAGTGGAAGGAGCTAGTCAGAGCATAATGCCCTCGGGGCCAACTAAACTCATTCTTAACATATTCCTCCTCTTACTCTACTCCTGGGTTGACTTGTAGAGTAAGTGTCTCTCCTGTCATCTCCTTCAAGAATCCCTTCCCAGGGGATGCCCATCAATTGGAGAGTGGCTGAATAAATTATGGTATATGAATGTTATGGAATATTATTGCTCTGTAAGAAATGACCAGCAGGATGATTTCAGAGAGGCCTGGAGGGACTTGCATGAACTGATGCTGAGTGAAACGAGAAGAACCAGGAGATCACCATACACGGCAACAACAGTATTACATGATGATCAATTCTGATGGACATGGCTCTCTGCAACAAAGAATTGTCTCAAACCAGTTTAAATTGTTCAATGAAGAAAACCATATACACCCAGAGAGAGGGATATGAAATACGGACCACAACGTAACATTTTCACGATCTCTATTGACATTTGCTTGCATTGTGTTGCCTTTCTCTGATTCTTTTTTTTTTTCTTGTAGATAGGATTTTTCTTGCATAACCTCTCAAGCATTTCAACATTATTAATATGTAGTGGACTTCCTGCCATCTAGGGGAGGGGAGGGGACTGGGGGTAAAATTTGTAATGGAAAGCTCTGTAAAGATCAATGTTGGGAAACTACCCATATTCATGTCATACAAATAAAAAGCTTTAAATTAAAAAAAAAAAAAAGAATCCCTTCCCAGGCCTGAACCTGCCAAGCTTAAGGGTCATTGTAAACTACTAGAAGTTATACACTGCTTTTGATGTTGTATCCCCAAGACAGGCACAATGAGAGACTAGTTCCTACTAGGACATTCAATAAATTCTTTTTATAAAATGAATTCAATATCAGTTGCTATTTCCTCAAAATCAAAACACTGACTTTTGAAATGCTTTTTCCAAGGATTACTTTTTTAGTAATAGCAGATAGAAAGAGCACTGACTTTAAGATCAGAAGTTCAAACCCTGCCTCTGATGCTTACCACCTGGATGGCTTTAAAGATATCACTTAACTTCTCTAGACTTCAGTTTCCTCATCTATGAAATCAAGGGACTGGACTAGACAGGCTCTAAAGCCCTTTATAGCTTTAGATCTATGATCCTATGAATTTAATGGATCCATAATTTTATTGACGTGGATAATTCCAGTTATGACCTACTCATATCTTCCTCTGAATTTTCCAAAGGGGGTTCATCCAATGGCCTAGGAGGAGAGTCATCCTTTAGGTTGTTTAACATTAAGTGACTGCCAATGAAGCATATGGGCTGGCCATTAGCCATTTTCCATTCTTACTATATGACCACTCACTTTGTTTTCTTATCATCGATCTTTCCTTGATATCTTTTACAATGCAAGTCATTGTGGTGCTATATTGTAGCATCTTTACATCATCCTCCATTCATCCTTTGAGTGATCCACACTTTTGATTCTTAGGAGACCATTCATGATAAATTATAATTCATGATTCACAATGATGTAACTTCATTAGTGGAATATTGGTATTAAGAAAATGAGTTTTTTTTTTTCCAGGAAAAATATTGGAATTGATAGATACATAGATGAAATATTTATTTAAGTACTTACTATTTGACAAAACACTATATTAAGCACTGGGGGTATTTTGTTGTCATTGTTAAAAGTGGGATACTCCAATGATATAAATACAAGTAGAGCTATAACTAGGGAGTTTTACTCTGGGGCAAGAGGAAATACCTTTCTCCAGCTTCTTTAGGCCTAGTAGAGGGATAGTGAGACAGCAATGTTTGCCCGAATAAGTCATAGTGTGCAGTCCTCTCCTTCTGGAGTTTCCTCCATTTCTTTGTCTCCAGTGCAAAAAAAAAAGGGGATAGAAAAGCACTACTGTGGAGATTTAGGAGGTGCTGGAAGGTGAGCTGTCTTAGATTTAAAAAAAATATACAGGGGTCCAGTAAGATAAATAGAGAAGGAAGAAAGATAAAGTTGGGTTAATATTTAGGAATTAAGCAGCAGGATTTCTGCCTTCCAATTTTGATGTAGTCATCTGAAGATGTAACTCATAGCAGGTTAATGAAGTTCTCTGTGTGCCTTCATTTCCTGATCTTTAAGATAGGAATAAGAACTTTGTTGATGAAAACTGATCTAAAAATTGGATTATAAAAATCTATCACAATGTACACAGTTGAAGTATCACAAAGTACATAACTAAGGAAGAACAATTCCACTCGTCCAAGACATATTGTCACCATCTTCTTAGAAGAGGATACTTAAAGTGAAACCAGAGAGTGGCTGGGTAGGGATCTCTGCTTGGATGTGTCTCAGGTAACAGCCAGCAAGAGCCAGTTTGACCTGGATGGGGGCACATTCAGCCAATGCATCAGAATGAAACTGTACTGGCCAGGTAAGTAGCACAGAGGCCAGGACACTCAGAAGTGCCCTTTTCTCCTATTTATTATTCAGTTCCTCCAAGTCCCTGGTCCTGCAGATTTATAACATAACAGCTCCAGAGCTGGAAGAAATCACTGAATCCATCTAAATCAAATCCCTTATTTTATAGATGAGAGCGCTGACTCCCTTAGAAGAGATTTGACTTGCTCTATATTATAGAGGTAACAAGAGAACCTTGTTTAAAATCCATTCTCCCAATCTGAAAATATGCACACATCTATATATGTGCTACATGTACACATATTTTATATATAGAAAAGACACACATATATACACACATACTTATTCACTTACATAAACAATTCATACATGTGCATCACACAATTGCACATACATATACATATATAAACACATGCAGTATGCATATATATACATATTTGCATGTGTATACACATATATGCATATACATATTTATTCACATACAATTAATTGTACCTCCATACTATAGATTGGAGACCAATACCTCAAAGACAAAGAGTTCTACTTCATTTGTAATTTACCTTAACCTTAAGGCTAATTAGTTAATGTAATGGATAGAGCATCAGCCCTGAAGTCAGGAGGTTGAAATCTGGTCTTAGACACTTAACACTGCCTGGCTGTATGACCCTGGGCAAGTCATTTCACCTCAATTGCTTCAAAAAAAGAAAAGAAAAGAAAGAAATATGACCTTAACCTTGAGCAAATTCCATGTAACTTTTTTTCCAGGCTTCTGTTTGCTTGTAAAAAGTGAATGATAATCTCTTATTCCCCAAGGTTGTCATGAGGCATTAGATAAAACTAGGAATTATGGAGCATTGTAAATGAAACATCATTATAAACTCCCTTCTTTTGGCAAGGTGAGATCTAGAGCTTTTTACCATATGCTGAAGAATTCAAAGAGTTACTGGAGAGAATTTGCGAGGATACTGAGAAAAGTGCTGTGTCCAAAAGCTTTCCAAAAGAAGCCAGAAGGTCTGACTGGGAGAAAGCTGTCACTTGATACCCTCCTAGGAAAACCAGCCACACTCAAAATATAAATATTTTTTCTTCCTAAAATTAATGTTGGATAAGACAGAACAACCCAGGAATTAAAAAATCAATAACAATAATAATAGTACTCATTTAAAAGTATAAGGACTATAAACTTTTTATCTCATTTGATTCTTACAATTACCCTAGGAGAGAGTTGTTATTATATAACCATTTTATAAATTAGGCATAGTGAGGCTAAATGACTTAATCAGGCTCACATAATGTTTGAGGCTGGGCTTGAACTCAGGTCATCCTGAATCCAGATTCAGCACTCTGTCTACTATGATCACCATCTACACCCTTACTGCCTCACCCTACCCTAACTCCCAGCAAAACTTGGAATTTCCATTACCATCGAGATAACTTTCTAAGCTGTACTTATTAAAGAAAATTACTTTTTAAAAAGGCTCTTCTTTTTCACATTATATTTTATAGTTTTAAGTATTGAGCAATTGCTCTTAAGGGAAAGATCAGCCCAGGTTTGTCATCTTAGTCTTCCCACAGGTATAAGATCTAAGTCATTTAAACAACAGGAAAACTCTGAGAAGCAATCTGGAAGTTGGCAGTTTCTTTGCTTATTGCTGACTGGAAGGTCCTGCTGTTATATTAAGTTCATTTCCATTCAACAAGCACTCACCTAGTGCTCACTGGATCATTATAGACACCATGCAAGGGAGTAGAGAACCAAAAGGGGAAAAAAAAGTCACAACTTCTACCCTCGGTGACTTTGTAGTCTAGTGGAGAATGGGAATTCATGAAACAAGATGTGTATAGAAATAAATATGTTACAAGTATAATGGAATAGGGATAAAGGAGAATCTAGACAAAGAACATTTGACAATAGAGAAATCCTTTTTCAGCTGGGGATGGTAGAATCTGGGAAGGCTTTAAGGAAGAGGGATCATCCATGCTAGCCTGAGAGGAATTACAAGAGAAATGTATGATTCTATGATTGAAAGCCAGAAAAGACTATCTTCTATCCAGAGGGAGGAGCCTGCTCAAATCAGAAATGGGAGAGGGTTGGGAAAGATTGGGAAAAACTTGACAGTCCAATCTGACTAAACATAAGAGAATGTGATGGGAAATAGTGTGAAATAAGATGGGATGGTAGATAGATAGCTACCAGATTATGGATAGACAGGCTGGAGAGTTTATTTATTTTACAATAGGCAACAGAAAATTAATGTTTTGAGTAGGGGAGGGGCATGGTCAGACTTGTGCCTTAGGAAATTCATTTTGGTAACTGTTAGAATGGATTGCAGAGGAGAAAGACTAGGGGTGGGGAAACCAGTTAGGTACCTATTACAGTAGTCCAAGGATGGAGAGTATCAACACCTGAAATAGACTGGTGACTATGGTAGCAAAGAGAGAGGATGGATACATGAAATATTGTAGAGGAAGACTAGGCAGGACTTGGCAATGGATAAAAGACTAGTGATGAAATAAAGGGAAAAGTCAAAGATGATTCATAGATTTCCTATCCAGATGGATATGGTGCCATCAATAGAAACAAGTACATTGGAAAAAGGGGAATGTCTAATTAGCAGGCAGTAAAAAATGTAGGTGTGGCATCCAGGATGATGATGGATAAGAGGCCATTGCTAGCTTAGATGAAAATAGCAGTAGAATAATGGATTATGGCAGTGTGGTTGCAAAGAGGTTGAAGAGTGAATGGGTTAATGAGGTAGTAAGCATAAACTATTCTTTCAGGAAAAGTAGCAGTGAAGAGGAGGAAAGCTTGAAGAGAGGATACTATGTTATGGAAATGCTTTATTCCATAAAAATTAAAAAAAATAAATTTTAAAATAAATTTTTTAAAAGAGATGATCGGTTAAGAGAATTTTTTTTAGAATGGGGCAGATGGACATTTGTGTGAGCAGTGGGGGAGGATAGAAAATGAGAAAGATAAAAGGAATGATGGATGGAGCAAGGTTCCTGAGAAATTGGGAGGAAATGAGATCAAAATAGCTTTAACAAGCTTAGTTTTGGCAATAAAGGCCAGTTTTCCCATAACCCTTCCAACATTTACCATTATCTTCTCCTGGTATCTTAGCCAATGTAAGAGGTGTGAGGTGATACCTCAGAGTTGTTTTAATTTTCATTTCTCTAAAAAAGAATGATTTAGAGCATTTTTTCATAAATGGCTTTAATTTTGTCATCTGAAAATTGTTCATATCCTTTGACCATTTATCAATTAGAGAATGATTTGTTTTCTTACAAATTTGACAGTTCTTCATATATTTTAGAAATGAAATCTTTATCAAAAATACTGACTATAAAGATCTTTTTCCTAGCATTATACTTCCCTTTTAATCTTGTTTCTGTTGGTTTTGTTTGTGCAAAACCTTTTTAATTTAATGTAGCCAAAGCTGTCCATATTGCTTTTCATAATGTTTTATAGTTTTTCTTTGATCATAAATTCCTCCCTTCTCCAAAAATCTAATAATTAGGTAAATTATCCCTTGTTTTCCTAATTTATGATTATCACCTTTTATGCTCAAATCATGTATCCATTTTGACCTTGTTTTAGTATGGGGTGTGACATGTAGGTCAATGCCGAATCTCTGATATTTTCAAGTTTCCTCAGCAATTTTTGTCAAATAGTAAGTTCTTATTCTAATAGTTGGAGTTTGGGGATTTACCAAATACTAGATTGCTATAGGCCTTGATTATTGTGTGTATCTAATCTATTCCACTGATCCACCCCTCTGTCTCATAGCTAGTACAAAATGGTTTTGATTACTGCTGCCTTATAGTTTTATGTTTGGTAGGGCTAAACTTCCATCCTTTGTATTTTTTTTTCATTAATTCCCTTGATGTTCTTGTCCTTTTGTTCCTGCAGATGAATTTTGTTTTATTTCTAGTTCTATAAAATAATGTTTTGGCAGTATGACTGGTATGGCACTGAACAAGTGGACCAATTTAGGCAGAATTATCATTTTTATTATGTTAGCTTGGCCTAGCCATGAACAAATGCTTTTTCAGCTATTCATATCTGATTTTGCGAGAAGTATTTTGTAATTGTCTTCATATAATTCTTGGGTTTGTTTTGGCAGGTAGACCCCCAAGTATTTTATTTTGTCTATGGTATTTTTAATGATCTTTGTCAGTAATATATAGAAAGAAATGCTGATGATTTGCAGTAGTTTATTTTATATCTTGCAACTTTGTTAAAACTGTCAATTCTTTTCAGTAGATTTTTGGATAATTACCTAGTTTTTTCTAAGTATATTATATCATCTGCAAAGAATGGGTTTATTTCTTCATTTCCTATTCTAATGCCTTTTATTTCTTTTTTTCTTATTGCTAAAGCCAACATTTCTAGTACAATGTTGAATGATAGTGGTGATAACAGGCATCCTTGTTTCACCCCTAATCTTATTGGAAATGTGTCCAACTTTTCTCCATTACAAATGCTTGTTGTGGGTTTTAGATAGATGTTGCTTATTATTTTAAGTAAAGCTCCCTTTATCCCTATGCTCTCTACTGTTTTTAATAGGAATGGTGCTATATTTTGTCAAAAGTTTTTTCTGAATCTGTTGAGATCATCATATGATTTGTTGGTTTTTATTATAGATATGGCTGATTATGGTTAACAGTTTTCCTGATATTGAACCAGTCCTGCATTCCTGGTATAAATCCCACTTGGTCATCTGAGTTCTTAGATTCCTGTGAAACTCTTATCAAGAAAGGCAGCAGCAGATGTTTTTGTTCACACCCTCTGGGAGAAAGGACAAATTGTTATAGAGGAAACCATCAGAGAATATAGGAACTGCTGGAGAGGAAACCTCAAGGTGAGGTTGTTGTGATTTACAAAAAGTCCCACAATACCCCTGGGGAAGATAGAAGAGGTTTAGTCAGGCTTGCAGATTTGATTTCTGATTTTTTTGTTGTTGTTGTTGGTTCCAGAACTTTAGTGTTCACAAACAAATAGGGATCTGATGACTTGGCTTCTCTGTGTAGCAGAATGCTACAGATGGTCCTGAAAGCAAGGGAATAATGCTCATAGTGGGACTGTCAGGGTGCTGCAGTCCTTTGAAGCAGATGGATTTGCTGTTACTCTCAGTATCACCCCCCTCCCAATACACATTCCCAGTACAGTAAGCAAAATCTATTGCTATACACTCATATCCCCTTGTCACCCCCCCCAAAAAAAAACATCATTTCTTATAATCTTTTATTAGAAAACTGGGTAAAACTACACAATTTTCAGTAAACCAACAGAATTGTCTTTTGTTCATACAAAGGCTGTGTGTGAGGAGTCTGTGTGCTCTTGTCAGCTAACCAGCAATAAAGAAGTCAAAAGGAACTGTGGAGGCAGGCTCAAACCAACCCATCCCTCTCAAAAGTCTTGGTCAGGAAGTCATCTTGCAATGTTTGTCCAGCTCACTTTTTTACCCCTGGTCCAGAATAAAATCTGACCACCCACAGGATATTAGCTAGATGCTTCTCCAGTATGTAACCAATAGTATAGGTTCCACTGCTTCCTGTGGGATTGTGGAGAGGTCTGCAGGATCTCTGGCAATACAATTCTTCAAAATCTAATTTGACTCATAGAGGTGATGCGCTCACCCCTTCTACAGAGCTAAGAAGGTGATGGAGAACATTTTGCAACTCAGGAAAGTTCTGTAGCAAAAGGAACTCATGATTCACCTAAACTACTGTTTACCAGTAAGGGGCAAAAACACAAGCTCAATGGCTAGGCGATCCTGATTAGCAATCCTACTTTGCAAAGAGAGAAACTACCAGATGAGGCTGGCAGGAGGGCCGGGGGAATAAAGGCAATGTTCTCTAAAGTTACTGCACTGTCATTTGGGCCAAACTAATAGAGTCAGCATTACACTAGCAGATGGTTAACAAGCCAGGCTCAGTTCCCTCAATGGTCTCACTACATAGCTGCAATTTGGGGATGCAATAGGATTCAGTGTGCTCCCGAGTCCCTTGCAAAAATGAAGAATTCTTCTCCCTTAAATTAGTGCCACTTGGTCTGGAAAAGCTTCAACATCATTAAAAGCAGATTTGTTAAACAGTGACATGAGCTGGAACTAACTTCTAAGGAAGAATCAGATGGTGGCTCCTGCCAGAAGTGAGGTCCTGGAGTGAGGACATCAATGACTTAGGAGGCCTGGCAATTCTCTCTATAACCCTTTTATTTGCTTCTTCTGTGGGTATGCAGGAGGGAATCAGGCAGCAAAGAGCACAGGGAGGCACATTTTCATGTTAGCATGAAGGCCCTACTTCTGTCTCAGAGCCACCCTGGCAGAGCCCAATTCTGGGAGACTTTGGGGAGAGGGCAAGAGATGGGTTGGATGGAGTTTTGGGAGGTCTCTCCTTTGGGGCTTGGGATGATGCCATTCTAAGGCTGAAACATTCAAGAAGCTTAGCGGCCTCCTTGGCCACAGGTTGAATACTAAATGCAGTCCTTCCCCTTTAGGTCTCTGTCTTCTTTCAGTCCTGAAAGTGCTTTGTCCCCCTCAGCTCTTGGGAGCCTGACAGAGCCAGAACTCCAAGAAGCTCCCTCCCCATCACCGCCCCCCTCCTGGGGGACCCAGTGTGTGTCGCATCTGAAATACTTCATCCAAGGTACAAGCTTTGAAATGAGGTTTATAACATTCCTGATTTAGCAGGTTCTGGGCCTAGTATTAGGTTGTGCTGGCAATTCCGGCTCAGAAGGAAATGGCAAACCTTAGTGCAAAGTGTTGGAAGCCCCATACCCTCCAGAGGTCCCCACCCTCTTCTGGCTCAACTGGTTCACTCCTGTCCCTCTCCCAAGGATGCTGCTACCTCCTTCCCCACCATCCTCAAAGGGTTAGTGGGGGCAGAAGTGTTGTGTGAAACAGACAGGCAAATATTAGTTCTTTGCCAAATGTGAAATGCTACCCTCCCTCCAATGCTCTCCCTTGGGCTCCATCTCCCCTCACCAAACTCAAACTGTAGCCGAAAGGGTCTTTGGTCCCAAGAGTTCTCTGTGCAAGCAGCTTCTCTTTCCTTGTTCAAAACTCCAGAGGCTTTAATTATCCAGTGGGCTGAAGGGCAGCAGGCTCTCTTTCTTCCCTATCTTGGGTGCTGCTCTTGAGTGTTCCACTTCAGTCTTCTGTGTGCTGGAGGGTTCAGATGAGGAAAGCATGAGTAGTTGTACTAAGGCTCCCTGAGAGAGAACAGGGCCGGGTACCTCCATCATGGTGCAGGCTGCAGCCAAGAGATGAGACTAAGCATGATGACAGCATCTGGGAAGGAAAGTCAGAGAGACCTCGTTAAGTCTCACATCACAAAGACACTTTTCATTCCACTCTCCAGAGAAACTAAATCCAGCTTTAGCCAAATGATCCCTGTTAAAAGTTCTACAGGAAAAATGCAAGATAATAGAGATAATCAGGAGAGAAGTAAAGAGTGTTCTGGCTTGGTTGCTTGGGTTTGCTGTTGTATTACACAACATCTTCACAATCAACTGCTTCTTTCTACTTAGGAGCTCTAGTTCAGGCCCTCATCATATAACCCAGAACTATTACCGGTCTCCCAGCTTCACATTTCTCTGTGCACTCTCCAGGCTGTTCTATACAAAGCTATCAAAATATCTTCCAAAAGTTAAAGTTGAACCATGTTATTCCCCTGCTCATACTGCTGTGGCTCCCTATTGCTTCTAGAATAAAATATAAACTTCTCCAGTTGGCTTTTAAAGTTCTTCACTTTATGGTCCCAATTTACTTTTCCAACCTCATAAGTCATTATTTCTATCTCTGTATTATAGAGTGCAACCACAATGCCTTTATGCTATTACACACACACACACACACACACACACACACACACACACACACCCCAACCACTCCATCTCCTATCGCCATGCCTTTCTACTTGCAGTTTCCCCATGTCTAAAATACATTTCCTCACCTCCACCTCTCATAATTATGTTTCCTTCATGACTCAGCTCAAAAGTCTTCTCTGATATGAAGTTTTATCCCTCATTTTTAACATGTCTCCCATCCTTCTAGGCCTGGATCCTATGCTCTCTCCTTCATGAGGCTGGAAGTTATTCCTTTCTCCTTGATCTCTCATGCTTTTTTAGGACTATAGATTTAGGAATGGAAGGAATCTTAGAAGTCACCAAATTTAAACACCTCATTTTACAGACAAGGCAACTGAGAATTAAGGAGCTTAAGTGATTTGCCCACAGTGTCACAGGGCTATTAAGTATCTGAGGTAGGATCAGGTCTTGCTGTCTGCTCAGTGCTCTATCCATAGTTCCACATAGCTGTCCATTTATTTTCTAAACTTTTGGGATTCTCTGTGTGACTTTTATTATACAGTACGTCTTTCAAAAACAGGGACCAATTCTTTTTTTTTTAAAGCTTTGTATTTCTATTGTCTTAAGTCAGATGCTTTAATAAATGTTTAATTTGAAAGTTTGAATCCCCCTTTCTTACCACACCAGGACTTTTGAATAGGCTCTTGAAAAGTTGTTTTTTCCCAAGTGAAAGTCAGTAGAATGTATTGCCTTAAGTATTTTTAAGTCCCTATTGGTAAAGGGAATTCCTCACATGGATGAAATCAGAAATTGAGACCAAATAAATAAACAAAATTCACCGGGGATATAAAGACAACAACAGAAAAAGAAGGTCATGCTCAAAAAGGCCACTGGCTATTTTCTCTCAAATCAGAGGTTAAGGGATACACTTCACTTTGATACTCTCTTTGAAAGTGGGATAGAATTTGCTAGCCATTCATTAGGAGGTAGCAACCAAATGCCTTGTGGGAGAATCCTAACAACTAATTCAGTCCATCTGAGGGTTAAGTTGGAATTTGGAACCGAGCCATCAGGAGCTTCTAGTGACTGTGTGGTGAATATTCCAGTTAGGAAAACTTCCCAAATACTAACATATGACCTCACTCTCACAGGGCAAAATAAATGAATGAATGAATGAATGAATGAATAAAGCAGTTGAGAAAACAAAGGAGCTGTAACTTCTTTCAAGACAAGGGAAAGAACAGATGAAGGCAAGCAATGAGAGAATGAGAAGGAATGTTTTTAGTTGTAATTACCCCAGAAGAAGAAACCTAGATCTGTATAGCAGCCAAGGGGGCCAGTCACCATTCCTTTACCACTTTTGTGTTAGAAGCTCCTCCTCAAGCACACTAGCCAACCTTGAGGAGGCTATGAGGAGATACATTTCAGTCTTAAGTAGCCAAAAGCTGAAAGTTCCTGCCCAACTTACAGTGTACTAAATTTTCCTCCCTACAACAACAAATTCTGTTCTGAAAAGGAATTGCAACCTGAAAAGAAAGGAACTAGTGCATCATGTCAAGGGGTATGAATTATTGGCAAGGGGACTGGAAACAACTAATTAAAGCGTGTCTTGAATTTTCATCAAGGTATCTCAGAAGCATAATTTACTAAGATTTTCTTTCATTGCTTACTTCTTACCTCCTTGCCACCTTTCTTCCTCTTCACAAAACATTCCTGATCTGAATTCCTTTGAACTTTTCCAAATACTATTCTTCATTCTTTTTTTTTTCTTCTTCTAGAAATTCTCTTCTATTCATTTATCCATCTCTTCCTATAGGAAGCCCCTAAGCCCCAGCATTAGGATTTTTTTGGTATCTCTCAAGAGGGTCCTTCCTACAGTTTTGACATTGAATCATAGATTACCCAAATTAGAAGTGATTTCTGAGATTATCAAATGCAACACCACACCTCCCTGAGGAAGAAACTCCTACATAACATTCAGTCACAAAGAGTCATCCTTTAATCATCTTCAGTAATGGGGAACTCTATTCCTGTAGGTAGCCCATTTCTCCTTTAGATAACTATAAGCATTAGGGAGTTTTTCCTTAGCACAAGTCTTCCTCTCTGCAGTTTCCAGTCCTGCTTTCTGGAGCCAAACCAAGCAACTCTGATCCCTCTTCCACATGACAGAGCCTTACATACTTGAAAGCAGTTATCTTTCATGTTCTCCTTAGATAGTGTTCTACAGTCAAAGTATTCCCAGATCCTCCTGTTGAACCCAATATTGCATGGTTTCAAATTCCCTTATCATTCTGCTCATCATCCTCTAGACACTTTTCAATTTCCTAAAATAAAACTCTCCAAATTCAATACATTATTCCAGATTGTCTAGTTGCTGCCTTTGTGCTGGAACT
This sequence comes from Myrmecobius fasciatus, assembly GCA_023553655.1. NCBI lineage: Eukaryota > Metazoa > Chordata > Mammalia > Dasyuromorphia > Myrmecobiidae > Myrmecobius > Myrmecobius fasciatus. Next base: position 585,425 of record JAJPUD010000607.1, on the reverse strand, counting down.
AATATTTCTGCTCATCAGCCTCAGGGTCAGTTTTTTGGTCTTCTATATCACAATACTGACACATCGAGAATCCTCTACTAGCCATGGTTTTCTAAAACCTTTGTCTCCATCATCCTGTAACTGTGCAGTAGATTCCTTGAAACCAAGTTCAAGATTTAAATTTAGTCTTACAGAATCCCACCCAAGTAAAGATGTTCCATTGCTTAGCCCAGTGGGGTCAAACTCAAATAGAAATGGATACCTGTGTGGCCACACATTGATTTAAAAAACCAAAAATTAACTTTATATTGTTTCTATTTTTAAAATTTATGATTTAATCTGGTTTGACCTCACTTGGGAGTTATGAAAGTACCACAAATTTCACACTTCTCATGTAGCCTGTAATAATCATTTTGAAACACAAATCTAATATCTATGATGTTGGATGGTTTTCTCAGCTTTGTGCTTTGAGAAGCATACCATATATGTTTTATCAAAATCACATTTAACAGAATGGGGCCAAGGATACATTCCCTTGTAGGAATCCAGTACAGACATTCTTCCAGCTTGATAATATTTAATCATTAATTAGCACTTTTGCAGGTCCAATTGTTATTATCCTATTGTAATTCAGTCATCTTATCCACATGGTCAAATGCCCTCTTGAGCAATTCATGAATGCAGAATTCCTCTAATCTAGCAATCCAATAACTCTCAACAATGCAAAGAAAGCTAGCCAGGAGTGACTTGTTTCTGATGACCCCTTGCTGGCCTGTAGTAATTGTTGCTTCATTTTCAAAATGCTTACAAACCATGTCCTTTAATAAAAATTCTAGAATTTTGCCAGGAATTGAAGCCAAGCTCAGCAGCATGTATTTGAAGAATTCATTTTCTATCCCCTTTTGAAAATCAAGACAAAAATTGCCCATCTACCATTCTATGACACTTTCCATTCTCCATACTTGTTCAAAAATCACTCATAAGAGCTGCTCTTATGCCAGCAATTTCAATATCCTGCAGTTTGCTCAGACTAGATGACTTGAACTTATTAAGTATTTCTGTTCCATACTTTCCAGTTTTTAATCCTTCCTTCATTAGGGAAAGATTAGGAGTAGTTCATGTTTGGGAAATTGTATGATTACAAACTCTGAGATGCTGCAGCAGTCCATAACAACATTCTTCTTGTGATGATAGATGGGTTTTCTACTAAGGTACAGCTTGGACTAGATGACTTCTACAATCATTTCCAATTCTGATATTCTGGAATTTTTTTGACAGAACTATAGGAAGGAGCTCCTGAGAGTGAAATTGTTGTTGATATAAATCATCAGAAACCAGCCTCTTGGAAGAATCAGAATTATATGTATCTAAATGGCCACCATTGGGGAGGAAGCGTAAGCTGCAGCACATTACTAATGATGTAATAGGGTGTAAGAGAACAGAAAAGAAGGCAGATTGATAATGTAAGGAGAAGGGGATAAAAGATGGACAACCCAAATTTAAGTCTCTGCATGATGAGAAGAAGACACAGAAATGCTGGAGAGGGTCAAAAGGAGATGATGTGCTTGGAGATTAAAGTAGGATTGCCATTCAACAAAAAAGAGAGAGGGGGAAGGAGGGAAAGGAGGGGAAAAAAGAGAGGAAGAGGGAGGAGAAGGGAAAGAAGGGGAGGGAGGAGAGTGTATGTGTGTCTTCCCAGCTCAAGGATTCTATGGATTTTTCACGACCTGTGCCCCTCTTCCCTTTTGTACAAAGCAGAATAAGTTATCCTAAATAAGGCCGCTCCTCTTCATTTTTCAGTCGAAAGCCAAAGTAGGCCAAAAGATGAATAGTAAGGGCATATTTTTTCAGACTGAGCAAAGGATTCACTCAGCCCTTTTACTAGCCTTCACAACTGTGATCTCTCTAAGGAATTGGGGGGGGGGCAGGAAGGAAAGGAGAGGGAGAGGTAGAAGGACACACACACACACACCACTGCCATCACAAGAAATTGGTCAGAGCCACACTAGCACAGCAGTCAAGGTGGCTCCTATGTATAGCCATGCTCAGATATGGCTCTGCCATCACTTTTACTCAAACAGCTTGAAGGCTCCATTCTGCTGCCAAAAAAGCCTTCACACACAATTGGCAAACAGTTCATCCCCTGCCCCACCTCCCTCCAAGGTTTCTAAGTAACCCTCAGAATATTACCTTTGAAAAAATGTTAAGAGAAGTCAATATCTTTTTTTGTAGCTCAATCCCTAGGGAACCAAAAAATGAGGCTGGTCATTTTATCTCCAGGTTTTATACCAAAAAGGAAAAGAAAGGAAGAAAAACTCAAAATACCTAGAGGAAAAAGAAGAAAAAAAGAGAACAAAACTTTCTACTCTACTCATGTTTTTATGAAATGAACTTCTCTATATTTAACACGGCCAATCTTAGATTTGGGGTCCTGGTACATCTCTCCTCACACCATGTGTGTATCTCTTTAAGGGACTCAAAAGCTTTGTTGAGTTTGATTTAATAGTTGAAACATCAGCTTCCATTTAGAAGCAATCCCTGCATAAGTGAGATTGCTTTTGCTGGCACAGAGGTTTCAGCATTCTGAGATGGCAGCAGCCACCAGCTCATTGAGAAAATTAATTTTTCAGCTCAGGATGGCTCCTGAGGCGTGGCCTCGTGACCCAAGCTGAGAATGATGGAGTCTTCACACTGTTAGTTGCAATATTTAATAGCTGAGTGCAAGTTAATTAGATTAGTTGAGCAACTGTGACAGATGCTAGGCAACAGCAGAGCGGAGGGGTGGGTGAGAGGAATAAAGTAAAGAGGAGAGGGGGAGTAAGAAAAGCCATTATCATTCAGAGCATGGAGAACTCAAGTGCAAATCCAAGTCAAACCCTGCAATTTAGAAATGGTCAGGAGCTAAGCCCTAGACATTCAAAACTAGATTTTTCTTAGAAATTCTTGGCTCTTTGGCTGAAAACAGTGATTTAAAGAAAAGAAGGAAGGAAGGAGGGAAAGAAAGAAAGGAAGCAAGGAAGGAAAGAAAGGAAGAAGGAAAAAAAGGAGAGGAAGGAAAAAAGGAAGGAAGGAAGGAAGAAAGAAAGAAAGAAAAGGAAAAAGAGAAAACCAATAGTGGACAGAATAGAGTGTTCCTGTACTCTGGGCCAGCACTATTTTATCTGCTGCCAAATGGACATAAATAAATAAATGGCATCTTGGGTTTTGATAAGACTGCTTCGAAACTACCCTTTAGGTTTGAGCCCCCTCTAGGTCTTGCCACTTTCTGTAGAAAAGAAATCATAACAGAGAGAAGCTTTCATGGAGGCTGGGATTTCAACCTCAAGTGGATTACACTGGGACTCAAAGTATATATGCACATAAACCAAACACAAGGAACTGTTCTAAGATGGCCCATTCTGCTTGTTTCCTTGAGTGGTGGTAGGGATATCTCTATAGTCTCCCATATAGTACCCTATTACTTTCTCTTCCACAACAACCTATAATATTTCACAACTCTAAAATAAGGAGTTTTTTATGTCATGGATTTCTTTGAAAGTCTGGTGAAATTTCTGGATTGCTTAACTAAATAATGTTTTTTAGATGCATAAAATACAGAGGAAACCAACAACAACAACCAACCACCATTAACATACAGTTATCAAAATATTTTTAAAATTTCAACCCTAGGTTAAGAATGCCTACCCTAGATTCTCTTTTGCTGAAGCATACTTCTGATACCCCACATTACCAAATCTTGCCTTCCCATCTACACCTAGAACATGTGCTCCTTTTATTTCTCACATATTCTCTTTGAATCTCTCTGTCTTGTGTTAAGAATATTCTACCTTTCATATGATGGAATCCATGTAGGTTCATGTCCCTGACAAATGGAGAGAGATAAAGAATTAGTTTCTGGACTCATACCTCTTATTTGTCAATCCTATCCACCAAGGTGATAAAGGTTGAACAACCTATGAACATAAGGGAAAACATGTTTGAAACATGTTCTCACATTCCTGGCAATTTATTTAACATCCCAAAGCCTAAGCACCAGGTTTTATTTATTATCTTTCATTCTCCTGAGCTTCCCCAAAGCAACTCAGAAACTGAAGGCACACAATCTCTCCTCAACCACAGAATTAAGAATTCATCTTTCTCTAAATCCATCTTTCTAATATTAGCTCCATCTGCTCCCCTACATGAACCATAAACATCAATTTAATTGGTCTACTACCTCTCAAGCAAGGTTTTTGTGTTCCCCTCCATACCTTTGCTCACATCACAATTACCTCTGAACCATCTTCCTTTCTTTTCTCTATGTAATGACTAATCCTATTTGGAGGATTGGTTTGAGTCTCCCTTCCCCCAAGATGACCTCCCTTACTACTTCAGTCCATAGTGTATTTACCCTTCTCTTCTAAAGTACCTTAATTAATTCTAATTAGAGGACTGCCCTAGTTATGTTTTTATACAATAATATGTATGACAATAGCAATGACAGAGAAGTACAACATATTGAAAGAAAGACTACTAATTTCTGCTGCTTACATCATCTCTCGATGACTCACTCAGTTTTCTTAATCTGTGAAATGGGGGTAACAATTTATGCTTTGCTTACTATAAAGAATTTCTATTGAGATCAAAAGGGCTCCTGGGGAGGGATGGAATAATTTTCATAGGAACTGGAAAGAAGCTGTCAATCTAGACTTATGCTGACCTGACTAAAAGGACTTAAAACTGAACTGGAGGGAAAAAAAATAAGAATGCCTTAGGTAAAACTGGAGGACTGATAGAGAAAGAGCAATGGTGTAAAAGCTATCCAATAATTCAGATAGGAAAATAACTCAGAAGAGCAAAGGAAACAATTTTTATGGTGTCAGATGCTCATATACCAATGTAAGTTATGGTTAACAAAGTGAATTTGAAATATCAACATAATTTGATAGATATTACATTTATCTATACTCCCAAGCTCATTTTTACTAAATGAACACAAGGTGCATAAAGTCATGACATAGTATATCTCCATATTTCCAGAGTCTAGGTGCTCAATAAATGCCTGTCTAATTGGATTGAGAAGCACCTAAAGAATGATGTGATCTATAAAATGAGGGGGTTGGGCTAAATGGTACCTAAGCTTCCTTTCCAAGTCTAAGAGCTTATGAACTTGCTTTACAAGAAGCTCAAGAGAATTGGAAAGATTAAAAACCAAAGAAAATAGTCCAGTTTGTCTGAATAAATTTAAGTCTTCTGACTCAGATGAAATATAACCAGAGATTACTAAAAGAACTAGCAAATGTGAATACTAGGCTTCCAAGACTAGTAGCTGAAGAACTGTGGAAAGCATGTGGAAAATATAGCAAAGTGTGAGGAAAATGGGCCAATATTCAGGAGGAGGAAGAACGTGTACTCTAGAAACTGTCTATTATGAAGCATCAATTCCAGCTCTAAAGGAATTCTAAAATGGATTATTATAAATCACAGCTCCTCAAGCCAGAGTTAGGAATTTAGTTTTCTTTCCCAAATAATCTAATAATTGTATTTCAGTATAATTGGTTTCCTTTTGAGTTCAATGTATTTTGTTTTTATGCTTTTAAAAACATTCTGAGAAAGGGTCATAGCCTTTACTAGACTGCCCAAGTGGATCATGATACCAATAATATCTAAAAACCCCTCTTATAAACAGATGTTTTCAAATCCTTAGAAAGGGACAAATCAATTATTAGAATCCAGTCCAAGTTCACTAGATTACTTGCATAATGAAACAATTATATGACTAAATTTCTGTTTTCAAACAACAGTGCTATATATAAATTTTGCCTATGTCTTAGGGCACTTAACAAAGTCTCAATATCCTGAGGTTCAGATGGAAGATTTCAGGCTAGGTGATAATTCAGTAAATTGGATTCAGAATGGATGAATGGCAGTTCCCAGGGAATGCTGATAGATAGACTGTCAGCCTGAAATAAAATAATTTGGTGAAATGCCTTCAGAAATCAAAGGACCAGAGATTAAAAACTGATTAAAGAGATTAAAAGTCATCTAGTCCCACCCCTACCCCCTACTTTATAAAAGAGGATAAGGTCTGAAGAGTTTAAGTGGTCTATCTAAGGTTACCCAATAGGTGAAGGTCGACATAGCAAACCAGTTCTCCTGCCTCCAAATCCAGTATCCTTTCCACCATGTGATGTGACCTCCTTTCTCCTCTGTCCTCCATCCTGGTCTAATCAACCTTTTAAAGCTTTGAGTAACAATAATAATATCTAAAATTTATATAGCACTTAATATATGCTCAGCATTGTTCTAGGACCTTTAAAAACATTATCTCATTTGATTATTCACAATAAACCTGTGAGATAGGTGCTATTATACTCATTTTATAGTTAAGGAAACTGAGGCAGACAGCAGTTAAGTGATTTGCTCAAAGCTAAGTAAATAAATATCTGAGGCTGGATTTGAACTCTAATCTTGTTAGTTTCAGATCCAGCATTCTATCCATTGAAGCACCTAGCTGAATAAAGAGAGAAGGCATAATTTTCACACCTGCAGAAGACATGAAAAGTTATGATGAAGAACTAATTTGTTAGATGACAGAGAGTCAGGACAGAAAAGGATTTCAAAAGAGATTATAATGGCTGGACAAATTTGATTACAGCCCAGTATGGGATAAAAGTGAAATGCCTAAAAAGCTGGTCATGTATCAAAGATTTAAGTAAAGTTTCATAAGTCAGAAGTAGAGTATAACTGTAAAAAATAAAAATAAAAATGTAATCTTAAGAGTCAAGACCAAGAGAAGTCCCAGAACCCCCTCTGCTCTGTGCTAATTAGGCTACACCTGGAAAATTCATGTTCAATTCAAAAGAAGATATTGAGGTTTGTTTTGATAACTGGAGTGTTTCTAAAGAAACTAAGCCAAGCCACTCAATGGGAGAATGAGAAGATCATTATTGGATAAAGCCGAGGCTTTGTCATGTGTACTCTAGGAAATATTTGAAGAGGGAATTCTTGTATTTGCAAACCACATCCTTTGTGTGTCACCTTCTATCAGAGGCTCTGAAGCTTCACTGAAGGCAGAGAACTTCAATTATTACAAAACAATGTCTTTGTGATAAGTTTTTTTGGGCACTAAAAACAAACAAACAAACAAACAAACAAAAACCCCTAATAATTGTGTCCTTTCTTTGTGGGTCATCTCCTCTTTACTGTCTGTTGTGTTCACAGGCATAATGCAGTCTAGCAAAGGGAACTTTGGACTTTCTGTGAATATCAACCAGGCAGGCATGTTCAAATAGAATATAAACTTTAGATGAAAAACAGTCAGTTCAACAACTTGGTGTGAAGTCCCCAGTGGACTCCCCAAAGTCTAGGCTTGCTTTGTTTATCCCCAGTGTTGACAGAGGGACAGTATAGAGTGTTCAATCTGAAATCAGGAAGATCTGGATTTAAATCACAACTCTTCCAATTTATTAGCTATATCACCATGAGCCAGTGATGTGCCTAAATAGTAGCAGTTCAGGCTACATTTGGCATAGGTGTAGAAATATAACTCTCTGAGCCTTTAAGGGAGTGGTATTAAATATCTGCCCCCCTTTTTTTTTTGGAGGGGAAGGGGTACTTACAGATATTTGTTTAACTGATTTAGTTGCTGAAATTCTCTGACACAATTGAGGGGATTATTGTGGGAATTGAGTGAACCAGAGTAACTCCATTTTGTGATTCAAATCTGGGAGCTGACCAATCAGTTATTGTTTCAATATTTCTTTGCAAACACTTTCGGGAAGTGGGACACCTTCTTTTCTAATTTCAGGGAATTTTACCTGTTTAACTTCCCCGACCAAACTTGGTAAATCCTTAATCTTTCCTCCAATAAGAAATCAGATTAGTCAATGTTACATTGTTTTTTTTTTTAATTAATTGGCCTTTTTTGACTGATTGTTTTTAATGTATAAAAATCTGTGTTCCTTTGTATTTGGTGACCTTAGGCTTAAGCTGAGGACACCTGGTCTTAATTTGTTGAGCAATTGCCATGCATTGCTTAATAAATTGTTATACTCCCATAACATCTAATTAATGGCGAATTAGGGGAAATAAAATGCTGCCTTTGGAATTTCAAAGGTGTATCTACTAACCTAGGTACTCATTCTTGCAAGTATGTAAAATAAAATCTTTCCTACAAAACAAAAACAAAAACCCAAACACAATAAATTGTTACATTCAGGACCCTGAAACTTTGTTTCCTCAGTCATTTCATCTATCACTATACCTCTCCAAAGGCTTCTGGGATCATCCATGGGACAAAAAGCAGGGATAGATCTTAGAATAGAGAACATCAGTGAGAAGAAACTTGTAGACTAAAGAAAGTCTGAGCTGAGAGAGAACAAGATATTTTTCTAAGGTCTCTGCAATCTCTGAATGATCCTATGACCCCGTGAGTCTGCCAAGAGCTTAGCTTCAAAGAGTGAATGTCCTGATGGTGAAATGTTCATGAGCTTTTTGCCCCAGCATGGAGAGCAGGGTATCAAAAAGGACAAAGCCTTCCTTACCTGTCTGAGTTCCTGGGATTGAAGTCATTGTCCTAAGGGCTTCTCATGCAGGCAAATGTTTCCAAGTGCTGACAAAGGCTGTGGGGATGAGTGAGTAAGGGACTGTTGTGACGCAGGTCCATGTGTCCGAGGTAGGGTCATAGCAGTCTAATGTCTTACACCGCTGGGTCCCAAAGTATCCACCTACCACATAGAGCTTGTTCCCAGAAGCCAAAGCATGGCACGACATGCGCTTGGCTGTCATGTCCCCAATCCGTGTCCACTGGTTGGTTTCACAATCAAAGCGATAGGCAGAAGCTGCTGTGAATTCTGTGTCACCCCCCATGATAAAAATCTGGCTGCCCAGGACAGCAGCTGCTGTATAGCGCCAAGGCTGAGGACATTCTGCTTTGATCATCCATCGGTTGTCTGACGGATCATAGCACTGAACTTTGGACACCATGTCCCGGTGAATACTCGTGCCACCAAAGACAAAGAGCTTCAGCTTAGCACTCACCACTGCAGCATTGCTGACTCCATCCCTTAAAGGAGCCACCATCGTCCACTTGTTGGCTCCGGGGTCATATTTCTCTACTTGCTTCAAGGAAACAGAGGGGGAGGCTGGGAAGACCCCAGCCACTGCAGTGTGTCCCCCTACTACATAAAGACAATTCTCCAGCTCAGCTGAGCCATGACCAAAACGGGCAATCAGCATAGGAGCAGCCTTGGACCACTCTTCATGGACAGTATCATACACCCAGACATCTTTGGAGACACCGTTCTCAGAGCCCCTCCCCCCTGTCACATAGACCTTACAACCTATGGCACAGGCACTGAACTCCTTCCGTGGGCTGGGCAAGTCTGCCTTGGGGATGATTTCCTTTGCTTTGTGGTCCACCTGGTAGATCTTGTCGCACATGAAAGTCTGGCCTCCAAGGATCAGAAGAGTATGCCCTGCCTTTCGGGGTCGGGCACAGGGGCTAGTGACCACGCCATCATTCTGTAGAATCTTCTTCTTGCAGTGGAGAGCTTCATCCATGATAAGCTTGTTGCGCTCATCTGCCATAATAAGGTCCTCACAGGCGATGGCCTCCTTTAGGATTTCAGAGGGCAGCAGGGCCAGCCGTACACTGCGTAGAAGCTCTGGGAGGTACACCTTTCTCTCATCCAAGTCATATTTCACCCACTGAATAATGGCTTCAAAGACTACTCGTTCATCCTCTGTCTCAAGCTCATCACTGGAGATCAAGTCCAACAGGGTGTCCTTGGAGAGGTTTTTGAAGTCTTCACTCTGCTGCACCGTCTCAAAATGTACCAGGCACATGCGCCAAGAGAGCTCATAAAGGCGGCGGCACTGGTGGGCATCTGAGAGGAGCATCATACCAAGACAGTTGGAGGGAAAGAGATTCTTCTCTAAGAACTCAGCTGCAGCATCTCGCACATCGTGAAACTGGAGCATGTCCCCTGCTTCCAGCAGGGATTCAGCATTTTCCTCATTGATGATGATCCGGGAGGAATAGGCAAAGTCCAGCAGGAGCTCGAGCACTTCTGGATGGAGGCTATCATGAAAGTTGACTGCGTCATCCAGACTTTCTCGTAGGCCATGGCTGAACATGGCTTCAAAATAGCAACTGGAGGCAGCCAACACAGCCCGGTGGCAGGGGAATGAGCGGTCCCCAGCCCAGAGGGTGACATCTGTGAACATACAGTGCTTCCTCAGGGTGTTGAGATGGGACAAGACACAGTCTGGGTGGGAAGGTTTGTGAAAAAGGGTGATGTTCATAGAGCCTGTGCTTGTCCTGGACTTGCGGTTCTCATGGACGCTGACAGACATTTTGATTAAGTCTGCTAAGGAAAAAAAAGCAAACATTTCAGTAAAGCCACCACTTATCCTTTACAAAGTCATAGTCCTAGCTCTTCATCTTTACTGCATTCCATGGCTCTTCCCCGTTATCACTCCTACTACACTTCAACCCCTATAGAACCCACCTCTTGCCTCATTCATCCTTGCTGTTAGATTCTGCTAAAGCCCCAGGGCACAGGATTACGTGCAACAGAATTGAGCAAATTCTACTCCTTGGGTTTTAATCTCAGACACTCGGAAGCTAATCTGGTTTTAGTCAATGTTGGCTCAGTTCTAGAATCAAATTAAGACCCATTCTTTGGATTACAGCTGCCGTAGGGTTGGTGCAATCCCAGACTCACAAAAGGCCAAGATTTGGGAAGTTACCTAGGGTTATCAGATAAATGAGTATAAGAAAAAGGGAGAATATAGTATTGACTTGCTTTGATAAAAGGAGGGTTGTTTTTTTTTTGTTGTTGTTGTTGTTTTGTTTTTTTTTAAACAATAAAGGGAACCCAACAATTTAGATTTTGCTGTTTCCTTTTTAAGAAAGGCTGATATATGAAAAAAGAAAGTATTTTTGTATCTAAAAAAAGAAAATAGCTAACATTTACATAGTACTTTAGTGTTTGCAAAGCAATATATATGCTTTTCATTTGATTCCACAACAACCTTAGGATGTAAATGCTATTATTATCCCCATTTTACAGCTGAGAAAACTGAGGGAAGCAGAAGGTAAGTGAAGATCAGAGTTATATAATCAGGAAGTGTCTGAGGATGGATTTGAACTCAGATTTTCTGACTCCAAGTCCAACACTCTAAGTAATACAACACCTAGTTCCTTCCATTCCCAAATCAAAAGATACAAAAGACATTATTGAAGATCTTGCACATCTTGGCAGTTTAAATCCTGACTACTACTAGTCATGAATAGTACCATCTTTAAATATATTCAGTTGTGCCTGACACTGATACCATCCATGGATTTTTTTTGGCAAAAATACTAGAATGGTTTGCCATTTCCTTCTCTAGTGGATTGAGGCAAACAAACATTAGATGACTTGCCTAAGACACAACTATTAAGCACCTGATGCCACATTGGAACTTGGGTCTTCCTCACACCAGGCCTAGAGCTCTGTCTAAGTCATCTAGCTGCTACCTTTAAATATGGACATAGATATTATTTTTTTATTGTTTTCTACTTGATAAATAATCATTTTCATACAAAGATGAATGTGAACCAAACTGATGAGCAGGATTGTACAGGAAAACATCATGTAGAACTTGCATTTTTTAAAAGAACATAATTTTCTACATGTTAGTTCCAAAGCTATTATGCTTGTCTTCCTATCCTTCTGTTCTCTTCTGTACAATTAGTACCAATTTTTTGAGAACAGCATGGGTTAAGAAAATTTAGAAAAGAAATGGGATGGTTCCTAGGAACCATTTACTGCTTAATTTATCTACTGCTTAATGCCATTCAATATTCTTTCAACCCAGAGGCATCTAGGTTTCCTGAACATATGCTATGGACCACTGGGTTTGGTTAAAAAAACAACTGATTTTAGCTTTGGTCCAAGCTGTCATCTTTTCAGATGATTAACCCAACAGAGGGGCCACTTTTGCCACAATGTGTCAGAGGAGAATGTACCCAGGACCCTAGATCTATAACAGACAACACTATGTTCTAAAATCAGAAATGAAACAGAGCTAAGGACTCTGAAATAACCTGAGCTGAAGCCACCTAAACTGAATAGCAGTCTGTGCTAATGGTCTTAGACTATGAGTTCTACTACTCAAGCTGATTCCACTAACTACCAGACTTACACCTCTTTGTCCCTTCCCTCAGTCTTCCCTGTCACTGCTGTGAAGTTCCAAGAAACCTAGGTCTATGCCACAGCAAATATTAATAATGATAACCTAAGTATTATTTTTATCATTCAGAGGAATCCTAACATGTTTTAAAGACAAGCCAGGCTTCAGAATCATACCCTGCATTTTACAGCTTTGGAAAATAAGAGAGACAAGTGGTCTGGTAGAGGTCTAAGGCAGGCAGTAAGTAAGTAGTTAGGATAGATGTTGGCACAGGGTATCCAGCCAGAGATTTCAGACACCCACATTGAATCTTACTAGCCTACCTCCTGGTATTTATAATTTTAAAAAAAAAAGGCAAATCCACTCAAAGAAAAGTAATGAAATGTCTTTAGTAAAAATCGTTTTAAAAGAGTAAACTGTTCGACCAATATGTATGTGATTCTAGGTCATTCATCAAACTCAATTAGAGATAAATTTAAAAGCCCAAGGAAAACAGCTTCTCACAATCTTATTTTATCAAGACTCCAGTTTTCAGTGAGCAACTGCATAGACACTGTGGTCCCAAGTTATATTTTAATTTAGCTCCTAATTTTTCTGAGTCTGTGTCTGGCTGGCTCTACATCTGTCTCTCTCTCTATTTCTATGATTCTGTCTCTCTAGGATTGTGTCTCCTGTTTCTCTGTCCCTCTTTGTCCTCTTCTTTTTCTCTTTCCCCCAAAAAACAAAAACAAAGAAAACACCCATAAAGGAAATCCACTGTAGCTGTCTGGAAAATACAGACAAGTTGCTGGGTTGGTGCCAGAGAGATTTCTGAGGCTGCCTAACCTTTGAATCTGAGGTCTTCTTCTAGGGACTATTCCTACTATGTTGCCCAGTGACCTAACTCAAGCTCCAATGCTTCACAATTTATATAAGATCCTAATTTTTCAGGGAGTTAATCTTGCTGAGTTGTCTTAATAAGGGGAATATTGATCTTAGCTCTAAAATTTATAGGTGAGGAAACAGAGGCCCAAAGAATAATGTGATTGTTGGTCAAGGTTTCTCAGCTTGCTAATGACTGAACTGGGATTCACAACTCAGATGTCCTGATTCCTATTCTGGGGGCTGACTACTCCATGCTGTTTCTTGTATATGACCTCATCTAATATTGGGAAATTGGCAAGTTTTGCAATGTGGCCTCTGTCTACCAACTGTCACTGTGAACATATTTTCCTGATCAATTTCTGTGACCTCTAATTTAGTAAGTATTGGGAAAGAGCTAAGATCCAGTATTCTCCTTAGCAAGATCATTTTAGCCCCGATATTATATTCAGATAGCAAAAGGCATGCATGAGTATTAAAACTCCTTATAGGCTGGGTCTGTTGTTACACTATATCCCTAATATCATTCATACAAGTACTTAACATGCATACATAGAATTTAATTGAATTTGGCAAATATCTTGTTACAGTTACTCTAATGGGATCACCCTACAAATGTTCCTAGATAGAGACAATTATCTATAATGGGGAGCAAATTGTGCTTGGAAATCTTCAGACTATATATTCAAAGTCCTTGCAAAAGAAGGTTATGAATTATGCAATTCAGACAAATGGGGATTTGGAAATCTTTGGATATACCGACATAATCCCTGACCACCAACTTCACTTTTAGAACAAGTAAAGCAATGACCTCTCAAAAGCCAGGGGAAAGTGACATCCCTGAGGCAAAAAGTGAATGAAGAGAATGAGGGACCTTAGAACAAGATCCATATAGGCAACTCCATAGCCAGTCAGGTCCAAAGCAAGTTAAGTCTGCTTATCCCGACAAAACCCCAAACTTCACCATCTACCAACAAAGGAAAAGTGGACAGAAGAACATAGTATAGGTTTGAGTGCTGATTCATTTAAGTTGTTTCTTCAGTTTCTTAGGTAGGACTAAACTAGATGCTACTACAAGAGAAATGAATAGCTCTATTGAGTCACAACTCCTGCCTTATTCATAAAGAAATGTTATTCCTAAGACACAGTTCAGCAAGTCTCTGGAGCAAAATACAAAGTTTGGCAACTGACCACCTGAGGTTGTTCACATTAAGAATTCAGGCTTTGCTGACTGTACTTTCCCTAAGGCTAAACTGTTGAACTTTCGGATTGTAAGGCTAAGGTAGAGGATTAATAATTAGGAGAGTCAAGTCTCAGTCATGATAACCTTTGATCACTGTGTACAATCAAGAGAATTACAATCAGAAATGGACACATCATTTTAACATAATTAACACGTAGTGGATATCCTGCCATCTAGGGGAGGGGTGGGGAGTAGGGAGGAAAAATTTGTAACAGAAAGCTTTGTAAGGGTTAATGTTGAAGAATTACCCATACATGTTTTGCAAATTTAAAAAAAAAAATCTCAGCTCTATAACTGATTGGAGGAAGTCACTATGCTACCTCTCTGGTTCTCATTTTTCTTACTTTACAATGACTTCTAGCTCTAAATTTTAGGAACTAATATTTGCCTCTTTCTTTAACCATTGAGAAGTTATCAGAAGTAATAAAAGTAACAATAACATGTCTTGACTCACATAATTTGGGACACACAAAAAAATACCAAACTGGTCACTAATTAGAACCATCAGAGAAGAAGCCAGATTATGTACCATACTCCTAAAACAGGAATTGGGACTACCCAAGATGTCTTGGGTTCATGAAAGCTTTACTGGGGATCTACTTCTTCCTTTATAACAGTTTTCTGGGTGGGGCACATCTCTGGGAGGAAGGGGGAGTGACCTTCCAACTGGTAGAGAAAGCAGCCCTCTGGGTACCTCATGACAACTTAAAAAATCTGAAAGTATTTATTAAGCTTCTACTATTTTCCCCAGCACTGTGTGCTATCCCCACTGTAATGGGGAGATAAAAAGATAGAATACTTTTGAGGAATGGAGATTTGCTCCAGTTTCTTAGCAGAAGAATTGAGAATCAAGATGGGGACAGGACACAGGGATATACATTCAAGTTCTAGGCAGCCACTGGTAGGCCTAACTCTTCCCTACTGTTAGCATTCATGGTTCATCTACCTTTCCATACCATAATTAATTAGTATTGCCTCAGAAGAGCTCTCTTTCTCTCATTGTTGCTCAGAGGTTTGATGGATTTAAGGGACATAACTGCAGGGCATTGCAACAAGATAGATTTAAAATTTATCATTCTGCTAAAAGCTATTGATCCAACTTCACAATATACCTACTTACTTCTGCCTGGCTCTCAAACACCAGGTTTCAGCTGATGTGTTAATCTTTCAAAGTCAATTATCCCTGAAAATTAAGAAATGTGCTCAGGGCTAGTTTCTAATAGATCAACTAAGCAACCAGGGTGATGCTAGGAGAATCAATGGAGAAGTACCCCACTTTCACTGGAGAAGACTTTATAAAGCTTTCTTACCCCAGAGCATCTTTTTGCTCCTGGTGGGTCCTTCTCTTATCATTAAGTTCTTCAAGGAACCTCCATTGTGAGGCCCAGTAGCCAGCAAACCTTCATTCCTCCTGTCCTAGTTCTGCTTCTGACTTTCTACATTTTATTACCATGAATACCTCATTTCCCTTTACCTTTTTTATATGTTGTCTTCCCCCCATAGAGTATAACCCATTTAAGGGAAGGGCCTATATTTCCTTTTGTTTGTGTCCCCAGAATTTAGCACAGCACTTAAGATAAATACATAAGTGATTTGACTTGAAAAAGAGGAGTTGTGTTCATTGAACAAAATAAGTCAGACTATCAAGGCAGTAGCTATTTCTCTGCTTCTCATTTTTCTTACTTAAGCGATGACTGGGTTGGATTATATAGTCCTTGAACACTCTTCCAGCTCTAAAGCTTTCCTTAACTACCAATAAATTATCAGAAGTAATCAAAATAACAATGACATTTTCACATGTCAAAACTAAGTCTCAACACCATCCTAAAGTTTAGTTGACTTTCACTAGAGACCCTGTCAAGCCCACTTCCCTTCAATGGATACTGAGATATCCAGATACAAGAGATAAAAATATCAGCACTTGTTCAAGGTCAAAGAAGAATGAGCCTTGGACTATAAAACAGAGTTGAGCCGTTAACTGTCAATGGAATTATTCAGGATATTTGTTGCCTGACCAATTCCCAGTTTTGACCAGGTATCACTCTAGTGTGTGCTCATTAGTAAGAGCCTGGGTAAACTTCCCTGTATCCTAACCACATATCCTTCAGGCTGAACCTAGAGTTGTACTCCCCTGGCAGAATAAGGTTCCTTTCATCTCTGGGAAATCCTTTGCATCCTGTCAGATCAGGCCATTCTTCTAGGAGAGGGAAAAAAGGTGGGTTGACAAGGACTTCAGAAAGAGCATTTTCCCTTCTCCTTTGAACTGGAAGCCAATAACCACATATCTTAAGCCTTAGAAAACAAAGCAGTACATAAGGATGGAGTCTAAGAATTAATTCCCATTCAGCCATAGAAGCTTTTTCCTAGCCACAGGCTTTTGGAGGTTTATGCCAATGAGCAAACATATACCATAGTTCCCAAGAACTGCTTCAGGCAATAGCAGATGAGGCTTACTTGAGGTCTTTTATGTAATTTCATGGAGCCAGAAGTCACTTCTATCTCACTAGGCCAGGTTCCATCTTTGGGGAATTGTCAGCTAGAGTATTTTTCATGTATTCTTCTCTTACAATTTTGTTTCAGTTTAGTAATTTTATAAAATTGCTCTCCTTGTGATTATGATTAAGAAACATCCAGACCTGTGTTGAGCTGGTCCACTGTTCTAGTCAAGGAAACTCTAATGTCAAAGCATATCAACATGAACAGGAGTTATTCTATTTTTGTGGTTCATGATGGCAACTGACTTTTATGCTGAGAAAAAACAGAAACAAAACTTGATATAAGGGTTTGAAAGTGTGCCTTTCCTTTTAACATATCTGTGGAAAACCTAGCTTAATCAGAGAGTAAAGTCAGAGCTGCAACCCAAAGATGGACATCAATGGTTTCATCAAAATTAGGTCAGAGGAAGAAAGGACTTAGTCGGAGTCAAAGTTAGAGGATGACAACAGTGTCCAGATGTCAAATCTGCTGACCTTTGGTGATACTCATTACATGGTATGTGGAAAAGGATGGGAACAAATGACCAAGCTTTATGGATCAGAGAAGTTGTTCAGGGACACAACCACAGTGGTCTAATGCTCTTTCTTATTTTCCTTTATCTTGTGAAATGGTGTCTGCCTGCTGCTCCTTGGGAAAACTGGTTAGGAGTGGATACAGACAGACTGTATTATGGTTCCCTCCTCCCCCCCCCCCCCCCCCCCCCGAGGCAATTGGGGGTAAGTGACTTGCCCAGAGTCACTCAGCTAGAAAGTGTTGAGTGTCTGAGACCAGATTTGAACTCAGGTCCTCCTGATTTCAGGGCTGGTGTTTTATCCACTGTGCCACCTAGCTGCCCCCAGATTGTATTATGGATAGAATGTTGGACTTAAAAGCAGAAGGTTGAATTCTGCCTCAGATACTTAGTTGAGTAAGTCTAAGTCACTTATATCTCTCAGTCTAGTTTCTTCATCTATAAAATGGAGATATAACAGCACTCACCTAAAGAGTTGAGATAATCTATTTTAAGTGCTCTGCAAACATTATATAAATATTAGCTGCTATGGGGAATGTCTATATCCCCAGGATATTTGTGTATGGAGTCTGTGTGTGGGTTCTAGGCTATTTTCAAGTATAATTTTTAGGCTGTAAACAGCAAGAAGTCACAGTTTGAATCTATCTATCTATCTTTAAACTAAAGTGGTTGAAGATGGGCGCTGGACAATGACACTCTCTTAAGGCACTTAACCCAAATTCAGGTCAAGTTTCTAAGAATATGAAGATAGTCTTGTTGATAAACATGCACAGTAACAGTAACACCAAGAAGTCATTGATCAACAGATTCTTACTAAGTTTCTACTTTGTGCAAAGTAACATAGTAGACACTGAAGGCTATACAAAGAAGTCTAAGTCATGGCCTGTTCCCCTAAGAAGCTTACATTCTATACTTGGAGAGACAGTAAATATTCACAAAACGTTTATCAACAGCACAGTACAGTCTTTATATGTATCAGTGATATAGACCAATGACTGCTAAAGGAGGTCAGAGAAGGAAGAGAACAACTTTGATCTGGTGATTATAATATAAGCCTTAAACACCAGTTTTTTTAGTTTAGTTATTTAAGCTAACATGAAATCTCCAGACCTGGAAGGGAGTCATTTATTCCAACCCTCTCATTTTACAGATGAGGAAGCTGAGACCCAAAGTGACATGCTCAATAATAAGAAGCACCTCCAGGATTTGAACCCAGGTCTTCTGAAGCTTAATCTAGATTATGTCTCACTGTACCATAAGGCTTTAATCTATCACTATTCCACTTTTATTCCAAGATCTAATTGGTAAAACTACAAAGCCACTGGAACAGAGACATGTTAAAATTTACAATCTGGTTGGAACCTCCTGCTGCTTCTGACTTGAAAATTACCATTTCAAATAATCTTTTCATTTCTCTACAATTCTCTTTTCCTTTAAGCCAGGAAGCTGTTCACAGTGAGGCAGCCTCGATAGGCCTTCTTTATAACCCTTGCTTGACTGGATGGTGCCTTTTTTCCTTCAGTCATGTGTAACCTAACAGCCCTCCTGGGGCCCATCAGAGCTTCTCCATAAAGATGTTAGAGCTGGAGTACAGTTAGCAAATGAAAAAGCATGTTTAAAAGAACCCATGATTATATTGACTTTCCATAACATGGCATCATTCATCTTTTCTCACCTGATCTTCTGCTGGGACTCTGCTCTCTGATTCCAGAGACTGGAAGGGAGAGAAAAGTCAAAACACCCAAATATAACAGGTAAACTCATCTGTCATCTGTGATCTGCCTCCTCTCTCTATCTTCCGACTCTTCTTCTTCCCCACCTTTTTACTTAATGCACTGAACCATTAAATACATTTGAATCAACAGTATCCTCTTTAAGCCTAGTGTGATCGATAACATCCAGGCTGGTTAACATCTCTCTCTTACCCAAGGTACAAGAGCTATTATTACAGTTGAAAGAAGCTATTGAGATTGATGCCCACTTTCAATGAAATGGAAACAACCCTACTGTTTAGAGCAACGGGCCAGAACTTAAGGATGTGGCCAACACAGGAGGCTGACAGCAGGCTCCCTATGGAGAAATCTGCTCTGCATCACCAACAAAGCAAGAAAACAAAGACAGAGATATACAATGATACACGAAATCCTTGTTAAGTTATGAAACAATACTCTGCAGACAGACGGATAGGAATTCTACTTATATACTTTTTTAGCCCCACTATGTTAAGGGGCCAGAAGAACTCTATCCCTAGGGATTTCTGGCCTAAGACTTTGGGGAGATGGTAGAGCTCAAACATTTAAGGAATTGTCCTGTGGACAAAGACTTAGACTGGGGGATGAAGGGTGGTAGAGGCAGTACAAAATTAAGCACAATGGGCTTAAGTTGTGAAGTTTAGGTTTGGCATAAGGAAAAACTTTCTAGCAATTAGAGTATCCCCAAAGTAGAAAAACCTGGAAAGACTTGCACGAACTAATACAAAATAAAGGAAGCAGAACCAGAAAGAACATTGTACACAGTAATAGCAATATTGTGTGATGAACTGTGAGTGACTTAGCTATTCTCAGCAACACAAAGATCTAAGACAATTCTGGAGGACCTAGGATGAAAAATCTTATCCACTTTCAGAGAAAAGCTGACATTTTCTGAATATAGACTAAAACATATTTCCTTCCTTCCTTCCTTTTTTCCTTCCTTCCTTCCACTGTACACAGTAACAGCAATATTGTATGATGAAGAACTGTGAGTGACTTAACTATTCTCAGCAATACTAAGATTTAAGACAATTCTAAAGGACCTAGGATGAAAAACCTTATCCATCTTCAGAGAAAAAACCGATAATTTCTGAATATAGACAAGCATATTTCCTTCCTTCCTCCCTCCCTTCCTTCCAAGTCTTCTTGTACAAAACATCTAATATAGAAATATTTTGCATGACTGTACATGTTGAATCCATATCAGATTGCTTATGTTTCAGAGAGGGGTGGGGAGAGGAGAGGGAAGGATAGAATTTGGGACTCAAAACTTAAGAACCAAAACCAAACCAACAAATCTTTAAAAAAAATTTTTTTTACATATATTTGGGTAAAAAGAAAATGTTATTTTAAAAAAAGAAGAGGGATACCTTTTCTCAGGTTGCATCTTCTCTGGCTTGATAGGAAAAAGCAGAGACCAAAACAACCTTAACAGCTGGAATATTTCTTCCAGACAACTATATCTATTTCTCCTAAATTCAGCCCTTTAGCCCTTCCTATTTTCCAACTAATCAGGCATATTTTTCATAAGCACAGCTGTTTTTGAGGGCAGGGACAGTTAGTGAAATGGATACTATTACTCTAATAGCAGAGGGGTTGGGTAACTCAAGGCTCAGATTCACCCATCTGTTAAAATTACTTGGTTCCCTCTTACTGGGAAAAGGGTAAAAAATGCAACATATTCAAATAAAGCAACTCCCATATCTTACTGCATTCCCCTTGCAGATTAATGGTACATTTCTAAAAACAGGTGAATCTCAGAACAGCAGGGGGGAGAAGGGGAGCAGGATTACAGAGGGAGGCTGAATTCCCCCCACCAGATTTTCTAGCACACACATATTAGTCTTGCTAAAAGAAACTGTAGCCTTGAAGTTCCTTTTATTGAGTCATCTAGAGGGACAGAGAGGAGGAAGTGAAACATGTAGATTTCTCATAAGATAAAGAGCAAAGTAACATAAAAAGAAATTTTAGAATATTTATTGTTTTCTGTATCTCTGCTTCATTCCTCAAGGGTCGTGATTTAGATCTTTTTGTGATGTCCCCAGCACTAAGCACAGTGTCTGGAACACAGTAAGTGTTTAATAAAAGCTTGTTGATGCAAGTTAGCTTTTATCTATTCAGTATTCTTCTAGCTGTTACTGCTGCTGCTTCTCCCAAAGACTGCACAATTTGTTTGTTTTTTGGATTAGGCAATTGGAATCAACTGATTTACCCAGGATCACACAGGCTGGACAATTTGTGAATCAGTGCCTGGGATTTGGAACAGCTCCTCTCTTCCTAGTTTTTCTCTCAGTCTTTCTTCCCAAAGAATCCTGATCTGCCTCTGTATACCTGTTCCAAGTTTTAGTTTGAAAAGAAGTAGAAGTCAGCAAAGATCCTTAACCTCTCCCACAGAATAAACTCTTGACAAAGGAATAAGATTAATATAAAAGAGGTAAGAGCTAAAGGAAAAGGAAACTACCATGTACGAAGAGATATGTGGAGAATAATTTTCCTCTTTCAGAATCTGCTTCAATACTTCAAAAGGTGGATAATTTCTTCCGTGTAAACATTTCGTCCACAGCTTAATAAACTGTTTGATGGATGACAATGGCCAAAAATATTCATGGCCCAGTAGCTAACCTTCTTTTAAAAGTGAAATGCATTGAATCTTACTTTACAAACAAAATTGTTTTCACAACTCAGCTGTTCTTCGGATCCAACCATTCTGGAGAGCAATTTGGAGCTATGCTCAAAAAGTTATCAAACTGTGCATACCCTTTGACCCAGCAGTGTTTCTACTGGGCCTATATCCCAAAGAGATCTTAGAGGAGGGAAAGGGACCCACCTGTGCAAGAATGTTTGTAGCAGCCCTTCTTGTAGTGGCAAGGAACTGGAAACTGAAGGGATGCCCATCAATTGGAGAGTGGCTGAATAAATTATGGTATATGAATGTTATGGAATATTATTGCTCTGTAAGAAACGACCAGCAAGACGATTTCAGAGAGGCCTGGAGGGACTTGCATGAACTGATGCTGAGTGAAACGAGCAGAACCAGGAGATCATCATACACAGCAACAACAGTATTACATGATGATCAATTCTGATGGGCATGGCTCTCTGCAACAAAGAATTGTCTCAAACCAGTTCCAATTGTTCACTGAAGAAAACCATATACACCCAGAGAGAGGGAAATGAAATATGGACCACAATGTAACATTTTCATGATCTCTATTGACATTTGCTTGCATTGTGTTTCCTTTCTCTGATTCTTTTTTTTTTCTTGTAGATAGGATTTTTCTTGCATAACTTCTCAAGCATTTTAACATTATTAACATGTAGTGGACTTCCTGCCATCTAGGGGAGGGGAGGGGACTGGGGGTAAAATTTGTAATGGAAAGCTTTGTAAAGATCAATGTTGGGGAACATATGTTATAGAAATAAAAAGCTTTAATAAAAAACAAACAAAAAAAAACAACAAAAAAAAAAACTCTCAGCTGTTCTTTAAGGCAACAGACTAGTGGTCAAGTTTGATAAGATTCACTAAAGTTAGTCTTGTGATCCTAGCATCTTGAAAACCACAAGAACAGCTCTCCATCACAAAGAGGAACTTTTTGTTGTGATACTTCCACCAATGTTTAAATTAATAGCAAGGACACAGGACCATTTAGTCATTCACAAAAAGGCTACTAGGAATCTATGACAACTTTAGCACTATTGTTGAATTGTTTCAGTCATCTCAATCTCCAAAACCCCATTTTGGGGAGATTTTTTTTTTTGGCAAAGATACTCGAGTGGTTTGCCATTTCTCTCTCCAGCTCATTTTACAGATGAGGAAGTGCAGCATTTTTTTAAGTGATATGCCCAGGGTCACAGTTAGGAAAAGTCTAAAGTTGGATTTGAACTCAAGCCCTCCTGACTCCAGTGCTGGAGCTCTATCCACTGAGCCCCTACCTGCCTTTTAACATTGCAATGTGACCAATCACTGTCTGTCGAACAAGAGGAGAATGGCAGAGACACTGCAGCTGACAAATTAAACATGAAAATATGACCACTGAGATGGTAGGTAGGTAAGGCTTTCTTAGGCTTAACTACCAACTATGTAGGGAGACAGAGTAGAATAGGTTTTCATCTTATAGTCAGAAGAGACCTAAGTTCAACTCTCCTTCCTCCGGCACAACATGTAAGCAATGGACAAGTCAGCTAACTGATGAGAATAATACCCATAATCTCTATTTTAAAAGGTGGCTATGAGGATTACAGATTTGAAGAAGCCGGAAAGGACCTTCTAGGCCATCAAATCTAACCCTTTCATTTTACAAATGAGGACGCAGAGGTCTAGCATATGACTTCCCTGAGGGCAGAAATCCTGGTTCTGCTTCTTTTCTTTTCTTCTTTCTTTCAAATCTCCAGAGCTTAGCTCAGTTCCTGGTAATTAAAGCTTATTGACAAACTAAGTGATGGAGGATCAAATAAGATAATATATGAAAAATTCCTTGTAAATTGCCCAGTGCTATCTGAACATCAGAGATGATAGGAATAGCTAGCATTTACATAGCACTTTTGCTATGTTTGCAAAGGTTTGCAAAATGCTCCTTGTAGGTTATAACAATGACAAATGGTATGAATAGGGTGGGATGAGTCTCAAAGTGGATATTTTCTGAAGTCTTGGGACTTTGACAATGAACCCAGAAGCTTCTTATAGATAAGAAGAGTCTTCTCCTCCCCCCCCCCCATTCCTCCTGGGAAAAATTGAAACTATATGTCTGCATACTCTAGACAAGGTTTGCCTACATGTATTTAATATCCACCGCATGTTCTGAATGTCACCGTGGCATGTGTGACCTGACTTAAAATATCTTTATGCAGTATGGTAGAGTTTTTTGGCATTAAAAATGTGCAATTATAAAACGAATAGAAGCTACTCTCATGGCACTCCACCCTAAGGGTTGTGCCCAGAAAGCTGCTTACCTAGTCCACCTATCTTGCCTCTGCTCCTAACCCCAACTTTACCCACCCACCATCAGGGAAATCTAGGCTATTCTATATACCGTATTTGTTATAGCAAGCAAAATTTCATATTAAATACTTCTGATAAAGATGGTGAGCATAAGATGAATTTATCTTTCTATTAAAACTGTCACAAAGATTCAATTTTAGGGTCTGTGATCTGTAGTCTGTGAAATTTAAAGAATATTTTAATAAATGCGTTTTAATATAATTGGTTTCTTTTTTAACATGTATTTTATCTTTGCATTTTAAATTCTATTCTGAGAAGAGGTTCATGAAGGTACCAGATTGCCAAAGGGATCTATGATACAAAAGAGATTAAGAATTCTGCTCTAAGAAAGGGACCTACATACTGATGCTGAGTGAAATGAGCAGAATGAGGAGATCATTATACAGAGCAATAAGACTATATGATGATCAATTCTAATGCTCGTGGCTCTCATCAACAAGGAGGTGATTCAGACCAGTTCCAATGGTCTTGTGATGAAGAAAGCCTTCTGTACTCAGAGAGAGGATAGTGGAAGCTGAATGTGGGCCACAACATAGTATTTTCACTCTTTTTGTTGTTGTTTGCTTGCCTTTTGTTTTCTTTCTCAATTTTTTTCCTTTTTGATCTGATTTTTCTTGTGCAGCATGATATTTGTAGAAATATGTATAGAGGAATTGTACATGATATATCGGATTACTTGCCAACTAGGGGAGGGAGTGGGGGGAATGGAGAGAAAAATTTGTAGAGGTTTTGTAGAGGTGAATGCTGAAAATTATCCATGTATATATTTTGAAAATAAAAAGCTATAATTGAAAAAAATGAAAAAAGAATCCTGCTCTAATAGCACATATCAGAAATGAGATTTATTTTCTAAGCATTTTAACATTTTCCTCATATTTAGGTTTTCCTAATATCATTAATTATTATTAACATATTATTAAAAATTAACATATCATATTAAAATGTAGACATCATGCTCAACCTGGAGTCAGGAAGACCTGAATTCAAATCTTGGTTCATATATTTACTAGCTGTGTCATTTTACCTGTCCTAGTTTCCTCTTCGTAAAATGGGTGTTAATAAAAGCACCAGAGACATTGTACGGATAAAATGAGATATTTGTGAACCACTATAGAAATGCTAGATATTATTTTATTCCAAACTCAGTAACAATGAAAAAACCTCACGCAAATATGATAAATTTTTTTTCTTTTTTCTTTTTTTCTTTTTCAATAAAGCAGTTTCATTATAGCCCAGATAATGGAGATTGCAGCTGGGTAGTATAATAGATAAGAATGCCTGGCCTAAAGTCAGGATTTCATATCTTTTTGAGTACAAATCTGGCTTCAGACATTAACTGTGACCCTGGGCAAGGCACTTAATCCTGTTTACCTTGGTTCCTCATGTGTAAAACAAGCTGGAGAAGGAAATGGCAAACCACCCCCGTATCTTTGCCAAGAAAACAACAAATAGGATCACAAAGAGTTGGATGCAATTGAAAATGAGTGAACCACAACAATGGTGATAATGAAGACCAACAGCTTGTCCTTTGGCTTCTATGTCATGGTATCAGAGCCTCTAGTACTTGTGTATATCACATATATGGGATAGGATGAAAGGATTGGCCTGAGATTAGATAAGAGGAATTTATAAACTCCAAGAATGTTCATGGATAACACCAACCTAAGCCTAGAAAAAATAGCGTTGTCTTTGACAGAAAGGTTGGACAGAAAGAGGAATTTGGAAGAGAAGCATGTTTAATGGAGAATATGAGTTCTCTTTTAAAGAAACTGAGTTTGAGATGTTTCTAGACATCTAGTTTAAAATGTCCAAGAGGCAAATGATAATGGAGGATTAAAAGGTAGACACGGGTTTGGCTACATGGATCTGTGTATCAATACAGAGCTTGGATTACACAAACCCATGGGAATTGATGAGCTCATTGAGACAGAAAGTGGTGGGATGTGTTAGGAAAGAACTTCATACCATGAAGATGAATGAAAGAAAAGACCCAAGGCTAAGGTGTGTATGTGTGGATGGGTGGAGGGGCAGCTAGAAGACAACATCATCAGGTAATTCAGTGACTGAAAGAAGTGCTTTATTACACTGATTATCTAGAGAAAGATTTTTTTAAAACTTTTTTTGTGTCCTCTTCTCAGGATATTGGTTTTAAATATATAAAATAAGATATACCAGATTACAAAGGAAACCAATTATATTAAAAGTTATTGAAATTTTAAAAATTTCATAGACCTAAGTTAAAAACTTATGGTAGAAAGTCAAGGAATATAAACAAGGGTCAGAATAATGGATAGTAGTGAAAAACAAAGAGTTGAAAGTCTAGAGATCTTGTTGAGAAGAAAGTATAGGTTCAAAGGAATGAGGCAGTGGGAGAGCTGGCTGATGCATATTAGACATTTGACATCCCTTGCAATCCTGAGATTCTGTATCCATAATATAGAGATCTCATGTCTGATTCCAGAAGAGGGAAGATGGATATATAGCTATCTCCCTATGTACATACAAGGTCTCACTATCTCTGTCTCTCCATATCTGTCTCCCTCCTACTCTCCCTCTATCTCTCTCCTACCTTTCCCATCTTTCCTCCTCTTTCCAATCTCTGTTAATTTCTTGTTTTCTTCCCTATTTTCTTCAAACATACCCAAGTTTCCTCTATCTTTTGAAAAACATTGTATTAGACTCTGCCATCTTCTCAGGCCACACACACACACACACACACACACACACAAATATGATTGCTTTATTATATTTATATGTATGTATAGATAGATATAGATCTATAGTCCTCTAATGCTCATAATTTCTGAGTCAAATTCCTAGCAAAAAGCTATTTATCCTTGTAACTCCAAGCTTTCTTCATTCATTCTTCAATATGGTTTCAGTTTGACCTTATTCAACTGAAACTGCTCTCTAGAAAGTTATGAATGAACTCCCAATTGTTCAGTCTGATGGTCTTTTTCAAACTCCATCCTTCTGAGACTATGTGCTGCATCTGACATTGTTGATTATCCTGTATTCTCTCCTTTCTGGGTTTTTAAGACATTACTTTTTGCTGATTTGCCTTTTACCTTTCTGACCATTCCTCAGTTTTCTTTGCTGATTTTTCCTCTGTTTTGTTCCCTAGCTAGGCATTTCCTCAAATATCTGTCCCTAGCATCTCCCTCTTGAACCTGACCACTTCTATCTCAGTGACTTCATCAGCTCTCTGGGTTTAATCACAATCTCTATACTGGTGACTCGGATCTATATAGGAAACTCCAATATTTACCCTAAGTTTTAATCATGCATCATCAATTCCCTATTGGACATTTCAAGCAAGATGTCCAGGACTCAGTTTGTCTAAAAGAGAATTTGCATTCCCCTCTCAACATGTTTCTCTTCCAAATGTCCCTATTTTTGTCAAAGACAACACTCTTCTAGACTCCCGGGTTTGTGACCTCGGTGTTATCCCTTAACTTCTCACTCTCTCATCTCACATATGCAATCAGTCACCAAATCTTGCTGTCTCTACCCCCAATATCTCTTGTATCTGACTCCTCTTTCCTTAACAAAGGCATAATCTTAGTTCAGGTGCTCAGTATTTGGATTATGGCACTAGCTTCCTGATTGGCTTCTCTGCCTCAAGTTTCTCTCCACTTTATTAAGAGCACAATTGACTATATGACTCCTTTCCCCAATAAACTTCATTGGCTCCTTATTGACTGTAACATCAAATATAAATTCCTCCCCTTCACAACTCTGGCCCAACTCATCTTACCAGCTTTGTTGCATATATTATTATCTGTCCAATAGGTTGCAGTCCAATCACACTGTTGCTCTCTGCTCCTCATACACAACACTCCCTTTCCCATCTTTGCACATTTCTACTAAATATCTCCCAGGCCTGCCATATACATTCTCCTCACCTTTGCTTCACAGAATCCTCCTCTCCCTTCAAGACTCAGTTCAAGTACTATCATGAAGCCATTACTGATTCTCTAAACAGCAAGAACTTTCCCTCTCAAACTATTTTAACTTTTAATTTATTTATTCATACTTATTTTCTCTATGTCAATGCCATGTACATATATAATGCTTATAGCTATGTTTGCTGTCTTCTCTGAAAGAATGTAAGCACTTTGGAAATAAGGATTGCTTTATTCATTATATTTGTATCATCAGCATAAGGAATAATGCCTGGCACACAGTATGTGTGTAATACTTGCTGATAATTAATTCTCTGCAATTTAGAGTTTTAGAAAGTTGCCTATAATACTGAGAAGTGGCCTGCCCATTGTCACATGACCTGATTTATATTGTCAGAGGTAGGACTTGAATGTACTTATGTGCCAGAGTTTCCTGGCACAGGCAAAATCTCCATATGTACTAATATACACATACCCACATACATACACATAATTACTGCCTTCAGAATTGAGAAGCAGCATCCTATGGTATAAAGAATTTTAGGAAGGAAAGGGACCCACATGTGCAAGAATGTTTGTGGCAGCCATTTTTGTAGTGGCTAGAAACTGGAAACTGAATGGATGCCCATCAGTTAGAGAATGACTGAATAAATTATGGTATATGAATATTATGGAATATTTTTGTTCTGTGAGAAACGACCAGCAGGACGATTTCAGAGAGGCCTAGAGAGACTTGCATGAACTGATGCTGAGTGAAACGAGCAGAATCAGGAGATCATTATACATGGCAACAACAATACTATATGATGATCAATTCTGATGGACAGGGTTCTCTTCAACAATGAGATGTTTCAAACCAGTTTCAATTGTTCAGTGAAGAAAGCCATATACACCCAGAGAGAGGGATGTGAAATGTGGACCACAACATAACATTTTCATGCTTTCTATTGATGTTTGCTTGCATTATGTTTCCTTTCTCATATTTTTTTTCTTGTAGATCCGACTTTTCTTGCACAGCAAGATAACTGTAAAAATATGTATACACATATTCAATTTGTCAAATATTTTAACAAAATTAACATGTAGTAGGACTTCCTGCTATCTAGGGAAGGGGTGGGAACTAGGGGGGAAATATTTGTAATGGAAAGCTTTGCAAGGGTCAATGTTGAAAAATTACCCATATATATGTTTTGCAAATAAAAATCTTTAATAAAAAAAATAAAAGCAAAACAATAAAACTTTTTGGGAAAAAAAAAGAATTTTGGACTTAGATTTGAGAAATCTGGATTCATATCAATTACCTGGGCTAATCACTTCTCTCTGAAACTCAGTTTCCTCATTAGTGAAATTGAAATGATGAAAGAAAGATGGTAAGGTACTGTGGAAAGAATGCTATATTTGGAATTATACCTGGTTCTACTTACTAAATATGTGACACTGGGCAAATGACTTAACCTACCTGGCCTTCAGTTTCCTCATGTTTATGGGTCTAAATCCTTTTATCCTATTTTCACTACTTACCTCATAGGACTTAAGTTCTTTGCACTTAAGATGCCATATGAAAGCAAGGAATTATCAGCATTGTTATTCAATCTCAACTTGAGAAAATGCTATCTTCATCCTGTTGCTAATGATCCTTTAAAAAAAAAAATCTCTTTGGAATATAGACCTAGTAGTGGTATTGGCTGTATCAGTTTGCAACTCTACCAGCAATGCATTAGTGTCCCAATTTTCCCATGTCCCCATCAATATTTGTTATTTTCCTTTTTTGTCATTTTAGCAAATCTGATTGGTGTGAGATGGTACCTAAGAGTTTTTTTTTACTTTTTTTTTTTTTTTGCTGAGGCAATTGGGGTTAAGTGACTTGCCCAAGGTCACCCAGCTAGGACATGTTAAGTGTCTGAGGCCACATTTGAACTCAGGTCTTCCTGACTTTAGAGCTGGTGCTCTATCCACTGCGCCACCTAGCTGCTCCCTAAGAGCTATTTTTAATGAATATCTCTAATCAATGGTGACTTGGAACATTTTTTCATATCACTAAAGATAGCTCTGGTTTCTTCATCTGAAAATTGCCCTAGTCAAGGCCTTCAGCATAAGATGCCTACAAGAATCCTTGCAATAACTTCCTAATTGTTCTTCAAACATACAAGTTCTCATGATGCTAATATTGCACACCACCATACATTAATTTTCCTCAGATACTTCTGTGCTTTATGGTACTCCCATACAACCCCTCCTACCCCCAAAACCAAAACAAAACAAAACAAAAAAACCCAACCTCACAAAAAAAGAAAACTCTTTTAATGTCCCTCCATTGCTTACAGATAAATGCCTTATCTTGACATTCAGGAGCCTAATACAATCTGATTTCACCCACCTCCCTCTAGCTGTATCTCCTATTACAGCCAGTATCCTTTCAGCTTAACAAGGCTCTCTTTTTGTCCTCTCAGACATATCATGTGTTTTCCTGCCATCACATACTATTCACATTATTTCCTCTTGGAATATCCTTTCTAATTCTCTTTCTGCTCAACTAAATTTTAGTTATCCTTCCCAACTTAGTTTACATCTTCTTCATGAAACCTTCTCTGACCATTGCAACATGAAATTCGTATGAGAACAGGAAGGGATGTTAATATCTCCGGGGCAGTGTGGCATAGTAGAAAGGATACTATACTTAGAGTCAGGAGACCTAAATTTAAATCCCACTTCCAAAGCCCACTAGTTGCATCTCTATGGGAAAATCACTTAACTTTTCTAAGACTCAGTGTTTCCTCATCTGTAAAACAGGAATAATGATAAATGTCATGCATTTCTGACAGAGTTATAAGAATGAATTAGTATATGGAAAGCACTTTGTATAATATTATACAATAATAGTTATATTAATATTAGAATATTACATAATAGTAGTTATTATGTAGTTCAGTCTCTTCATTTCACAGGTGAAGAAAGTGAGGGCCAAAAAGCTAGAATGAAGTGACTTATTCAAGGTCAGAAAGTTAGGGGCCAGGCAGCTGAAATTCAAGCCCACATTCTCTTATTACAAATCTAAGCCTCTATTTTGCTAAATCACATAGTTTTTTTCCTCCCCTGATATTAATTTTTAAATCATCTTGCTAGTTAATTATATTGATTATCATATTCACATACCCATTTATTCAATTATTTATTAAATATTTACTACATGCAAAACACCATGTTAAATCTTACTGGTGATATAAACACATGATTCTTGACCTCACAGATATGATTTTTCTAAGGGACTACACATATGTAAATGCATAATGGTATACCATTTTAGTGCCAAACTGAATATAGCATAAAAGCATAAGAAAAGTACAAAATGCTATATGAGAGTTGAGTATAGAAAAGCTAATTTCCACCAGATGAGGGGCAAGGAAGTGGTGTTGGTACTGGAAAGGCAGACTTCATAGAAGTCATAGTATTTGAGGTTGGCCTTGTGAGATGGGTAAGATTTCAAAGTTCAGGGATGGGGGTAGAATGCACTCCAAACACAGGGAATAGAACAAAAAAATATGTACAAAAGACAGTAAATAGTCCAGATTATCTGCAACAACAGAACATGTGTAGGAGTACAATAGGAGATAAGGTGGAAAGACAGAGAGATCCCAGAGGCTAGATGCCCTTTAAAGTATGGCTGGGGAGCTGGACTTTACTCAGCACACAACAGAGAGAGCTTGAAATAATTTTTAGTTGAAGAATGACATGATCACATTTGCCTATTAGGAGAATTAACATGGTAGTGGTAGGAAGGATAGATTAAAGACAGGCAAAATTGGAGGTAGGTAGCTACATTAGTAAACTTTTACAGTTGTCCAGGTATGTGATAATCAGGGTCTGTTTTAGGAACAGAAAAGAGAGGGCAGGTTTGAATTCTACTTGAGAGGTAGAGTTGACTGGACTTGCTAAGTATCTGGATGATAAGGTAAGGTAGAGGAGAAGGAAAAAGTCTAAAACAACACAAAAATTTAGAACATAGGTGACTGGGTGGAATACCATAGAGCAATAGGAAAGACAGAAGGATCAATCAGTTTTTTTGAGGGAAAAATGTTTTGTTTTGTTTTTGGTCTTTTTTTTTTAATTAAAGTTTTTTATTCGCAAAACATATGCATAGGTAATTTTTCAACACTGACCTTTGGAAAGATTAATTCTGTTCCAAATTTTTCTCTCCTTTCCCCCACCCCCTCCCCAGATGGCAGGTAGTCCAATACATGTTAACTGTGTTAAAATATATGGCAAATCCAATATATGTACACATATCTATATAGTTATCTTTAAGCTTGTTTTTTGAAAACATGAATTTAAAGCACAAAAATTCTTAACCTGAGGGCTATGGAATCCTGATTTTAGAGGATCTGTAAGTCTGGGTGAAGGAAATATATATATCTTTATTTTCACTAACATCTAACTGAAATTTAGTATTTCTTTAATTTATTTAAAAACATTATTCTGAGAAGGGGTCTATAACTTCCTCCAGACTTCCAAAGGATTCCATGAAACAAAAAAGACTTAGAACCCGATTTAAAGTGTTACTGGGACATCTGGACAGAGTAATACAGGAGGCAGTTGAAAATATACAACAAATTTCTAAAATCTTAGTGCAATTTTAAGATTTAACAGTCTAAAACTGCACTAAGATTTTTGGAACATCCTATATAACACTTCAAAACAAGATCTTTGTGCCATATGATGCAATCTTCTCACACACTAAATTCTTAGATACTTGTTGATTTGATACTGTGTTAAAGTTTTGTATTTTATAAGTACCTATAATAAAAGAATATTAAAGGTTTTCATCAACAATCTATAATTTTTTGATGAATTTTTTTAAGATTTTATCTATAACTGGCTTTTAAGCTTCTTTATAGACAGAGACAATGTTCATCACAGGTCTAGAGCTAGAAAGCATCTTAGAAGTCATCTAGTCCAGTGCTTCTCAAACTTTTGTTATCAGTATCTTTAGTCTCTTAAAAATTATTGAGGATTTGTCCAAAAAGTTTTTGTTTATGTGGGTTATACTTACAGATAGCTACCGTAATAGAAATAAAAACTAATGCTGAATTTGTAGACACTCTAATAGTTTCAGAGATTCCCCCGGAATTTTCAGGACCACACTTGGAGAATGACTAATCTAGTCTAACTCCCTAGGTAGAGTATTTCTTTATAGTCCATGCTCCACTCCTTTATAATCTGCTACACAGAAAAGAAAATAGCAGCACATTTACATAGTGCTTTGAAGTTTATGAATGAAGCACAGACCTTACAACCACTTTGTAAAGCAGTTAGTACAAATGTTATGCCCATTTTATAGATAAGGAAACAGTTTTATCACTAAGATTGGAATTTAGGCTCCTATCTCCCAAGTTCACTGTTCAATAAATATTTGTTGGACAAATGAACGCAAATCCCTAACTAGGCTAAGAATAAAAACAAATGATAAGGAGTAAGGCTATATTCTCAATCCCAGCTTTATGTTGTTCATGTAAGGCAAGAGCTGGTATTAAATTGCCAATTGTTCAAACACATCTTGGGTATTAGCCAATGAATGTAACTGATGGCAGTTACATTCTTGATTTGGACTTCATATACACATAAGTAACCTGAACTTTCTGTGCTTTTCTGGGAGCAGAAGGAATGGCAGTGGTTTGCTGCTTTTGGAAACTGCCTAAAAAGTCTGGTAGTGTAGAAATATGCCAGCCTGCTTTGCTTAGTCACATGTCACTAGGTTCATCTTCTCAGAATTGCAAAGCACTTCAGGGGCCTGTATCTGAACAAGAAGCCCCGGCTTACCGGGCAATTGATCACCCAGCCTTTGCTTAAAGAGGTGAAAAACCGCTGATAACGATTTCTGTGTATCCAGGATAGGGTTTTCAGGTTTGCAAGATACTTTTCGCAAATATCTCATTTTACTCTGAGAACAAATTTGCCCAGGGTCATATAGCTAGCAAATGGTAGCACCATTCATTACTTGTTCAAATATCTGAGGCTACATTTGAATCCAGATCTTTCTGATTTCAGGTCCAAGGTTCTATCTAGTGCAACCTGTTCTATTTGGGGAGGGTACTAATTTCCTTATTGCAAGCCTACATTTGTCTCTTTGCAACTTCTAATTCTTGCTCCAAGTTTTTCCCTCAAGGACCAAGTGGGCAAACCCATGTGACAGCTATCATCCCCCACTTCAGACTTTTCTTCTCCAGGCTAAGAATACTGAGTTACTTCATCTCCTCATCTGTCATCAACTAAAAGACTCTCCACAATTTTAGCTGACTTTCTTTAGATGCTCTCTGGCTTATTAACATTCTTGTTAAAATGTGGCACCCAGATCTGAACATACTATTAAGCTCTAGTTGTATTTTGCCAAGAGCAGAGTATTGCCAAGAGCAGACACAATTCTTTGTGTCACCATTTTTTTTAGGCAAACATGTTGAAGTGTCATTTCCTTCTCCATCTAATCTTACAGATGAGGAAACTGAGGCAAACAGGAGTAAGTGACTTGTCCAGGGTCACACAGATATTAAGTGTCTGAGGCTGGATTGACCTCAAGGTCTCTTGATGCCAGGGTTGGCAGTCTATCCATTGTACCACCCAGCTTCTCCACAAGGGCAGAGTACAATAAGATTGATAGAGCCCTAGTAAGTCACTGGGGCTTTCTTGGTTGTATTACCATACTTCTGACTTGAATCAAGTTCAGATGTGAGGGTCTGAATAAACCCCTTCAAAAGAACCCTCTGTAAGCCCAACACAAGAAACAGGAACACAGTTCAGAGGAGATAATTCCACTATTGGGCACGTGCATGGGTTTTGTTTTACATACCAACAAACCATAAATCCATAACAGTCCTGTGTTTTCTCCCTGCCTGAAGC
This sequence comes from Myrmecobius fasciatus, assembly GCA_023553655.1. Lineage (NCBI taxonomy): Eukaryota > Metazoa > Chordata > Mammalia > Dasyuromorphia > Myrmecobiidae > Myrmecobius > Myrmecobius fasciatus. The sequence continues at coordinate 550,630 of JAJPUD010000607.1, read as the reverse complement.
TACAGACATGGCTTAGTTGGCCAGCCAACATTAGACATTTTTTTTAAGGTACTAATTATACCTTTTCAGTAAACAGTATTGGTTGGAATGATAAAAATAGCAACTGTAACATCCTGTAATAGGGAGTCTCTAGATTCAGGGAATCCAGAAAGGTACTTTTGATTGTTGAAAAGGATGCAGTTCAAAGAGTCAACTTCCTTCCACCCCTTAAAGGAAATGATTTTCAGATACTCACGGAATAATCAGTGGAGTAGATCTGGAAAAGTCAAGTTATTTATATTTTCTGCCACAAGGCAAAACAATCCCCAAATCAACTTGGATCAATTGTTTTACCCAAGACTTAACAAAACCACAGAAGCAGAAGTCTGTTAGTAATAGGGTTCAGCACATAGAGGGATGGGCCAGATCAAAAATAGGTAGGGCCCATAGAGAAAGGGCAAATGATGAGGGAGGACCTCAGAAGTAATATGGGAAGAAACATAGATTAATGGAGTATAACAGATTATAAAAGCAGATAATAAGGATCAAAGTAAGAAGCAAATGGGTAGAAGGGTGGAGTTATTCTAGAACAGTGCTCCTTAAAACTTTTTCCACTCAATCTCTTTTTGCCCAAGAAATTTTTGTTTGATTCCACATAAATAAAGTATACAAATCAAACATTTACTAATAATAAATCATAATTTTATGACCACAACATTTAGTCATAAGATATGTGGTCCCACATGAGCCAGAGTTTAAGAAGCTGGGAAAAATGATAGGCTGATAACACACTAGGCAAGAGACTCATTTAGACAGATGGCAATGTCAAGGAAAATCCAGTTGCAAGGTATGGGATCCAGCTATAGAGACTGTGGTCCAGGGATAAGACTCTAGTCCCTAGAAAAACTAGCAAGAACCAGGGAAAGATTGCATCCTAGAGGATTTGAGGCATGGGGCAGGGGTCAGGGAAAGTAGAAAAACTAAGGAAGAGAGAAATGACAATGGCTGATTACTGGGGCTGGTGTAACTAGATGGAGGCAAAGTGGGAGGTAGAATGGGGGGAGGAGGAGAGGATATTACAGTGGATGAAGCATATTCAGTCAGCAGAATTGGGATGCAAGAGCAAGGTCTCCAGGATCTGGGGCAGAACTAGGAAGCAAGGAGGAGTGAATAAGAGAAGGGAGAGCTAAGTCAACCATTTTTAAACTCTAAACTTTCAGTGCATTTCAAAGCCATGTGACCCCTTTGGGACAGGAAACTTTCAAATGTCAAATGTTTACCTTCCCTAGGCAGTGTTGCTTTCTACTTGTTCTGTTGTAGTTAACACAGCAATAAGTATAACTGGTAAGGATTGTGAACAAAACTTGACATACCTGTAGGTCTCTATGTTCCTCTGAAAGTTTTTTTTTTCTGTATCTTTGTGGCTTCCTGCTTCCTGTCAGGGACTATTGAACAAAGTAATGCCCAGTAAAGCTGCTAAGGATAACTAAGAGCTTTTCATACTTCAGAATCACGAGTCACCACAAAGCTAATTGGGGAGTCAGCATCCTAAGACAGCTAGGCCACCAAACTAAATTTTATTCTAAAATCATTTCCCTAAGGCTACTCCTCTTTTGGTACACAATATGCCTGGGGCACAGAAAGCAAGTCTAACTGTAGTTCCCTAAAGAGCCTGAATATCACCTGTAATGAGCTATTCCAGTGGGAACTTATTGTCATGCCAAATTTCTTGTTTATCCCTCCAGGAATTGGCCCTTCAATGCCAATCTTCCATCACTGAGACTGAGACTCTGACCTAACAACTCTATACTAGCCATTCTAGCAAGCAGCACAAACCACACTTTGGACACCTCCACAATTTATCCTGCCTTTTTCTCCTCTCTGAAGTTCAGGCTCTGGTCATCTCTTGTCTGGACTTCATACAAGAGCATTCTAGTTTGATTTTCTTGCTTCTGGTCTCTTCCCTTTCCAGTCCATCTGCCACACAGTCTCCAAAATGACAGTAAAGCACAGGTCTCATCCCAGTACCCACCTTGCTCAAGGAGGTCCAGTGACTCTCTCTAGCCTTTGGATAAAATACAAAGCTTGCTGATTGGCTTTCAAAGCTTCTCACAGTCTGACTCTAGCTTTCTATCCAGGTATATTGAATACTTCAGTCCAGCTAAAACTTGGCATATTTGCTATTAATTGCTCAAAGTTTTCCATCTCTCACCTTTGTGACTTTGCTGAGGGTGTTTTCCCCTCACCCCTTTCCTGAGACATATTTCTTCATACCATTGCAAGGAATCCCTGTTTTCCCTCAAAGGGCTCCTCCCTCCTATAGGAAGCCCATCTTGATCCTTCTGGTTACTAGTCATCTCCAACCTCTGGAAATTCTTTTTGTCTACCTTGTATATATTTTGTATTCACTTTTCTGTGTGCTGATTGTCCAACTCCACTGCCTTCGTAATCTCCCATTAAAGTGTAAGCTTCTTGAAGGCAAGGACAGTTTCTTTGTACCTCAAGTGTCTAGCATGTGGAAGGTGTTTAAAAAATGCTGTTAAAGGAATGCAACTAAGTTTTAAGGACAAATTCATTTGGGGCTCAGGAGACCTTGAGTAGATAATTCAGACCTTAGGATACAAAGCTTCACAAAGATAGACTCCAGTATCTTCTCCCATGTGGGGCAACTAAGACCTGGAGAGGCAGACAACAGAGAATTGGGGTACAACTATCAACTGTTAGCTCCCTAATTTAACCAACTATTCTTGGTAACTAAGTGATAGGCCCAATATCTCATCCTCTAAAGGAGAACAAGAGCTGTGAGAATCCACTAATTTAGGAGTTCTTAACCCGAGATTCATGAACTTTTCTTTGAAAATATTTTGACAATTTGTCAAATCTATAAAAATTTGAATCATTCCCAAATAGTTAGATGGTTTTCCAATGAGGAAATCAAAACAATGTATAGTCATTTGAAAAAATTCTCTAAATCACTATTGATTAGAGAAATACAAATTAAAATACCTACCAGAATGGCTAAAATTATAGGAGAGAATGACAAATGTTGGAAGGGATGTAGAAAAATTGGGACACTAATTTATTGTTGGTGGAATTGTGAACTGATCTAACCATTTTAGAAAGCAATCTGGAAATATGCCCAGAGTTATTAAACTACCTAACCTATTTGACCCAGCAATATCACTACTTGCTCTACGTCTGAAGATAATTAGGGAAAGAACCTATATGTTGTAAAATTTTTATAGCTTTTTTTTGGGGGGTAGCAGCAAAGAACTTGAATTACAAGAATTTCCACCAGTTGGGGAATAATTGAACAAGTTGTAGTATATGATTGTAGTGGATACTGCTGTGCTGTAAGAAATGATGAGCTCAAAGATCTTAGAAAAACATGGAAAGACTTGCATAAAATAATGAAGAGTGAAATAAGAAGAACCAAGAAAATATTATATACAATAACAGCAACATTATTTTAAGAATGACTTTGAGCAAATAAGTTATTTTGGCTGTTATAAATATCCAAATTAACTATAAAGGACATATGAAGAAAGGTTCTATCTACATCCAAAGAACTGATTAATAAAAGCATATATAAGATAATTTTACAAACACACACACACAAATCGATTTATCTATATCTGTTTGTATCTAATGGTAGCCATTACTAGGGCAGAGGGAGAAGAAAAAAAAAGAAATTTACAGGATAATTTTGTTGTATGTTTGAAAGGAGTTGGCAGATTGGCAGTTTCATGTGCAATCATTTTTTATTATACTATGTTACAAAAATGTTTGTTTTATTCTATAAAATAAAAAATAAATTTAAAAAGCTATTTATTTATTTATTTATTTTTGCTGAGGCAATTGGGGTTAAGTGACTTGCCCAGGGTCACACAGCTAGAAAGTGTTGAGTGTCTGAGGCCACATTTGAACTCGGATCCTACTGACTTCAGGACTGGTGCTCTATCCACTGCACCACCTAGCTGCCTCAGAAAGCAAATTATTTTGATAATGATATTTCACTATAACTAGTTTTCTTATAGTTATATATGTGTAGTTATATATATTTTTAATTTTAAGCACCTAAAAACATTATTATGAGAAAGGGGTCCATAGACTTCCAGAGGGATGGCCATGTTACCAAAAAAATCTTCAATAACCCCTGTTCTGAGGGAAAAGCTCCACCTTAGTTAGGCTATGATGTGAAGAGCTTAATGACATGTTGGCTGTTTCAGTGGCACAGACTTCAGAATAGTTTTCCTGATGAAAATAGAAGAACTGCAACTCTTCTCTTTCCCCAGAAATCAGAATGATTTTGCAACAGCAAGGAAACTAAGAAACCATTCTACAATTTTAAAAAGCCAGCTTGAGTTTCTTAGAGAATCCTAATTCTCTGAGTAGGCAGTACTGTTTCCTAAATGAAACTGAGGTAATGGTGAACTGACACCATAGTGCCTGGCACACAGTATATACTTAATAAATGTATATTGATTGATAGTTAGTACAAAACTGTATCTAGAAGCCAGTTTTCTCAGTTCCCTCCACTGACTCTTATGAAACCATCCTCATCAGAGTATTCTTACCTCCCTTTTCTCTTCTTATTACCTCCAATATAAAAAGGTACAATTTGCCAGCAGTCAACAGATAAGTAATAGAGTTTGGTCAAAGCAGCTTAGTGGATCTTTAAAGAGAAAGGCTTCTCTTATGCTAATTAGGTAATTGTTTAACTTCCTGATTTATCACAGTCAGTTTTCCCTGATGGGCAGAGCAAGAATTACCTCATTCTCCTCTTAGAAGAAAAGATCTTTCCATCCCTACATTTTCTAATTTATTTGCAACATCTCTCACAATCTAATACTTATTCTCGGCATTGGTGGGTGGGGGAAGGCACAGACAAGATTCAGACAGATTTCTGCAGAAGATGTGGCCCCTGAACAACAGAAAGTTCATCCCACACAAAGTCAGCAGGCTATAGTCAAGAGATAAACTTGGAGGTAGAAGAGAAATAGTTCTAATCACTTCCTCTTTAAAACTTTTCTCATCTGTAAAATAGGGATAATAATGCCTTTCTCACAGTATTGTGTGAGGATCACCTAAGTGAGATAATAAAGTACTTTGAAAAGTTTGATGCAATACATAAATGTTAGCTTTCTATCTCTGCTTATTCTCTTCCTCCTAGTTAAATCAATCCATCTAGTTTTGCTAATCTTAGAGGAATCCCTATGGGAAATTTAGGAAAAGAAGAGAAAGGAATCAAGATGAGACTACACTTACTTTTTCTTCCTGGGTTTTTAGCTTAGCCATTCACCTCCAAGAAGTTTTTCTAACTCTATTTTGGACCCACACCCTACCTTGTTATTCAATCACAGAAGCTAGTGGTTCAGGTTTGGGACAGTATTCTCTAGTCAGTTCAAGATGGGTGACACATGACAGATTTGAACATCTGCTTCCAAGTTCTTCTGCTCCTGCCAAATCAGCACCACCTGTACTGAAATGCATCCTTCACCTGCTATCGCCCCTTTATGCCCACACCTGTTTCTCTCTGTGCCCCACCTGGCTCCATTCTGCCATTATCCTTTGGCTCAGAGAGAACTGGACAGGTGAAAGGGCCCATTCATGGCTTGTGTATACTTCATTTGCTCACTCATCCCACTGGTCACACCCTGGGCAGGCAATGCCAAAGAAATGGGGAGCCATGGAACCAAGCCTGTAAGTCAGTCTAATAGGGAGTTCACCAAAACAAGATTCCAAGTTCTTAAATCAATGGAAGTGAGGGGGTGGAGGTGGAGTCAGGTGAGGAAACAAGCAGCTACAGTTGAGAAAGGCTTGTTTCAGAAAAGTTATTGAGAAAGCTTACATCTGTCTTAATGGAATTCACAGTCTGGGGACCATTCATCCCTCCCCCAATGGTTTATCCTATCAAGTCGAAATGAAATAATTCAGGGGCTAAAGAATATAATTATCCTCATCATAATGATTGAGGACCAGAAAGGCTAAGTATTTTGTAGTCCAAAGTTTATAGTTATTAACTGGTAGAATATTTAAATACTGGTCCCACCTCTCCAAATTCAACTTGCTTTTTTAGTCAGAAAACAATGGAGGGTGAATGTAGACGGGGAAGGAAGTAGGTGATATGTATTAACTAGGGTACTAGAGTCAAGAAACAGAAGGGGATTACTGGGAGACTCAGGAACCAGAAATTGCTCCAATTACCCTAAATCACAAGAATAAGGATGAAAATATATGATACTAACCACTGCCTATCACTACAAATTAATAACATAACAGAGCCGTTCCACTTTCCAAGTTGCCTGAATTTTCCTTGGGTCTTGAGATGAAGAGTGAGCAGGAAATGGTATGGTCCTAAACTAAATGCCTATTGAGTTGCTATATGGACAGCCTTCTGCCCTTGATGTTGGGATGGCACTGAATCCTCGGATCAAGAAAGATAGCTGAGGAGGAATTTTGATAGTTTGAGTAGGGCTAACAGCCACCAGTGGGGTATGTAAAGTAGATAAACAAAGACTGATTGAAGTGATACAGGTTAAAGGTTAAGTGGGGAGAGGTGGTACACGTAGATTATAGTGGCTTAATGCTTCCTAGCAAGCATTCATTCCAAGAGGGAGAGATAAGTCAATTACTGAATTTACCAAACTGGGAACCAGAATCTCAATTATCCAACTTATTTAAGCTTGCAATTTCTCAGGACCACTAAAGCCTTCTCACATTAGCTAGGGGGGGTCTTCCAGCAGGATTTTTGAACTGATACTCACAGACTGATAAGGAGCTAAGGGCAATAAAGCAATAGATAACATTTGCCTTTCTCTTCCCAATAAAAATGGGGGCCAGTTTGCTTCCTATATGGTCACAGGAAAGATGGACAGTGATAATAATATAATGCCATTCAAATATACTTTAAGATCGCCCAGTATTATTATTCTAATTTAGAGAAAAAGAAACCTAGTCTCTAATTAAAGTAATATGCCCAGTCAAGAGTGTTAAGTATCTACTGAAAAATTTCTATCTAGGTCTCCAATTCCAAATCTAGTTTATTCTATCATGCAGTTCTGTTTGGTCTAGGACCTTTTGGCAAAGGTAAAAAGCAATCCAGCCTCTGTTGGGAGGGTTCGGTGGGGAAGGGAAGGGAACTTTTAACAGGCATGATTAAGACTCAAGTTAGAATTCTTAACCTTTCTCTTCCTCTCACCCTATTCTCCAATGTATTCAATGAGCCCTAGGAACTATAAACAACTAGCTCCTTTTCTCTTATTCTCTTCCATCTATAAGAAGATCTAGAAGAAAGGATACAGAATATACAGGCAGGTTTGATTGTGAAGACGCCATTACTCTGTCATTAGACTTGCTGGAGTGACCTCTAACCCCCTTCTCTCTGCACCACAAAGGAACTGAAGGTTTCTTACATTTCTATCACCTTTTCCACTATTCTCTTTAAAGTCATTTGAACTCAATATGATAACTGGATAGATTCAATTATTTTCATAAAATGTCCAGAACCTCTCATGGCAGCACTAGAAACATACAAAGTACCTTTCAGTCTGTCAGTGAAATCTTCTCTTTAAATTGCAGATATGTATTTCTGAGTAATTTTCTTCTCGGCAATTCGATGAAATCTTTTCCAATATCCTCCCATGAATTCTAACACCCTACTCCTATGGTGGTGAACTCTAGCTAGCAAACATCATTCTCAGTTTACAAACTGGAAAACTGAAGCAGAAAGAAGCAAAGGAATATATAGCAGGATAAGAGTAGATGAAAGGCTAAGAATTAGCTTCTAATTCTGTGAACTTTATTCACTAAAGAGGATGATCATACTTAAAAATACCGTTAAACACTAGCATCCCCAAAAACCTGGAAATTTCTTTTTATTCACCAAAGGAACTACAGTTAACAGATCTTTTCTTATACCAATTATTCCCATAAACTTCATTTTAGCTTTTGAAGCATTCTAAGTAAACTTTACAATGATTTGACCCGCTTTTTTTCCTTATGAAGGAGGCAATATGATGCATAGTAGAGAGAATGCCAGCTTCATAGTAAGAAGACCCCAGTTCAAATGTTATCACTGATAATTCCTACCGGTGTGATCTTGGCCAAGTCCTTTAAATCTGAGATTGTTTGCTCATCTATAAAAGGATGTTTGTCTCAGATGATCAATAAAATCCATGCTAGCTTGAAATCTATAATCCTGAATGTTCCCTTGAGGAATTCTTCAAGACAACAGACCTTTCATCAATTTATATTTCCATGCTATCTTATATTGTTCATATTAAGATCATTTTCATACACACCCATCACTTCATTTGAGCCTTAAAACTACTCTGTGAGGGAGAGAGAGTAAGTCATCTTCAAAGACTCTAAGTAATGGAGTTAGGGCTGGGATCTAAGTCCTCTTTGATTTATTTCAAATTCTCTACCCAATTGCAGCTCTCTAAAGTCACCCAGGCAAGACATTCTCTTTTGCAGCAGTCAACCAACGATGCTTAAGGAACCTAGGTCTCAGAGAACTACCATTGCCTTAGGACCTTATTTCCATTAAATTGCATATTTATATTCATAGGACCCTCTGGGTTGACACTGCAGTCAGAAATTGCCATTCCTTCCTCCAAGGATCATGGAACTTTGTAATTATCCTGTATTCTGCACTAGTTATAGTATTTTATATGGGTGTGTTGGCCCCCTCTCAAGCTCAAGCTTCTCTTATTTATCTTTGTATCTTCCCCAGGACATAGTAGGTGCTTAATAAGTGGTGGCTGATAGTAGGTGCTTAATAAATGGTGGCTGAATGATTAAATGAATGTAAGAATGCATGTGGGTTATTCTTTTACAGAAAGGGGAAAAAAAAGCTTCTTTTTTGAGAACCAGTCAACAAGCACTTTACTAGAGTAACATTTTGAAGTAGAATGGAACCCAAATCATCCAGTCATCCCACTTCCTTTGGATTGTGGATGCTTAAACTGTTCACAACTTCAGCTCACAGCTGGGAAACAGATTAAAGCAGAACGCTGGACTTTCCCCTAACTCCCACAATGAGCAATTCCTATGCTTGTTCCTGGAAGGGACTGATGCTATATAGCTGTTGTACACAACATTTTTTCTTTCTTTCTTTTTTTTTTAAATAAAAGATCAGAGGCTATGGAAAGAAGACCATCTGGCCTTCAGAGCAAAGCACCACAGGATTTTAACTTGGAGTAAAAAGCTGGGATACTAGCATTATCAAAAGCAAACATCTTCCTCTTTCCAGAATCAATAATAATAATAATTTTTTAAAAAAAATTGTAGACTTAATGAAGAAACAGCTCCCAGGGGGGAAGAGTTCAGGCTCTCAGAGCCAAACACCCATTTGCAAAACAATTCATTCCCTCACCCGGGGCTCAGCAAATGTTCTCCCAGAAGCTAAAGGTGGAAAAAAAAAAAAAGCGCGGGGGAGGAGGGAGGCAGAGAAGGGGGCTTCGGAAGCTAATCCACACTAGATTCAAAAGCCTCGAGATGCCCCGGGGTAGACTCTTGCCTGAGGTGAATCTGTCTCGGTGTTTCCTCTTTCCCAGGAATTGCTGGCTCGAGTACATGGAACTCACTTCCAGTGGATCGTCCCGCAGTCAAGTCCAGACGGCAGGGCTGCCTGTCAAGGAGGGAGGATTGACAGCTCACACAGCCGGCTTCCCTGCCCGCCTTCCCGACCCTCTGGCAAAGTCCAGACCCACAACCAGGAGCCTGACTGCCTGACGGTGCCCACTCCCCCGCTGCTGCCCCGGTGCCCAGCACTTTGCAAAGGGCCTGAGCGTGTGCGTGGGCAAACCTGCTTCAGCGATGCGTCCCGCGTACAGGGCAGCGCTCCTTCTAGGTACCTAGAGCGCGGACACAGGTACTTACTCCAAGGGGCACTCCTTGGTCCGCTGATCCCCAGTTCCAGGTCCCCACAGCGGCTCTTCCCAATCAGTGACCTCCGATCGCCCGAAAGATGCTCATGTTGCCGCTGCCTCCTCCTCCTTCAGTTTTTCCCCGGCCTCTCCTGCCCCTCCCCCTCGCCCACCCCTAGAACGCGCACTCTGGATACAATGTAGCGAGGGCGCTGCAAACAAACTAGTTTCCCCGGCTCTCTCTTCCCCCTCCCCCTTTGAGGGCAACAAACCAATCAGAAGAGTCTCCACTGTGACGGACGGGAAGCTGAACCCATAGTTCGCTGTCCCGGAAGAAAAAGGGGTGGGAGCCTAGGCTAGGTTGCCTAATTGGAGGGGGGCGAAGGGGAGAAGGAAAATGGGGGCGGGAGGGCAGGGAAGAGCTTGGACCCGGATTCTTAAAGGGACAGGCGCTTTTGTTTGCTAAAGAACTCAAGTTGGGAAACAAAACACTACAGGACCTGGGTTTTGTAAAGTGAGGAATTGCTTGGTTTCCAAGAAGCCACTCACTTTTCTTAGGTTTGTCTCAGGCTTAGACTTCACTGAGCTTTGCCTGCGGCAAGTGGTTTCCCCCCCCCCCTCCTGGAAAGCTACACAAAGCCCTAGGAAACTAATTTGTACATAACTGGGTTTATTTTAACCCATCATCACACCTCTTCAATTCCTTGTCCTCCGTTTACCTAGGGGCTTCAGTGAGCTTAGAAGAAATGTGAGGGATGAACTAGACAAGGTCTCTTAGAGATCTTGAAATTTAGTGTGGAGAGGTGAGACATTTACATAAAAATAGTTAATCTTTAAATAATGCTTACAGAGTCCTGGGCTCCGTCACAAATTAGTGTCTCCCTTGGTAAGAAAGATAGTTAACATTTATATAGAACTTAAACAATGCCAGGCACTTTGCAAAAATTATTTCGTGTAATCCATCCAACAAGGGGGTTGGTAGCAATGGTAGGTGCTATTATTATTATTATTCCCATTTTACAGATAGGAAAACCGAGGCAGTTAGGTCAAGTGACTTGTCCAGGGTCACACAGCTGGGCAGTGTGAGAGGCCTGATTTGACTCCAAACCAAATGCTCTACCAACTATGCTACCTAGCTTTCCTTAAAAAGGAATAACTATGCAAGGCAATATGTTGTAAATGATCTGAAAAAAGTAAGGGGGGCTTTGGGAATTGAGAGAAAGGAGGCCCAAAGCTTATTTCCAGCTAGAGACATCAGAGAACAAAAGCTTCTCCAGGGAGGTGTCATTTGAACTGGGCTTTCATTTTCAACATGGCAGTCCAGGGGACAGGTGCATTTTTCTGCAAATGTACTAGGTTGGGAAAATGCGAGGAATTATGACAATTTCCCATTTGTCCTGAGTATAATATTTGTCTAAAAAGGGATGTGGCAATGTATGGATGATTTGGTTGATTGTAATAACTCCAATCCTTGGAAACTGATACATAGTAGAAATACATACTCATAAAACTTTGCTTCTTTTTTCCTCCTAAAAGCTCAGTGTATAATAACTGAGTTTACAATTAGTCTAGTTCTTGTTAGTTTTGGTTTTTCTATATATATGTATATATTCCAGTGTCTAATTAGATAGTGTTGGGGATCGAGTTTTTCCTTTTCCACAATAACACCTCCCATTACAGTGCTTGCACACAGCCCTCAATATGATGTGGCTGATGTAGAAACCAGAAGATGATGAGCACGAAAAATTGGGGTCTGGTCATGTGAAGAATTCACAATGGCCATTTTCTTTGACAAAAGGTAGATTTATTTAGGGGAATAGGTTACAGACAAAATTAGGGGATACAATAGACATTAGGAGTGGTAAATATGAAATACAGTGGAAGAGCATATGAAAGACAAGTTTCTCAGTGGAACTCACAATTAGAAAGTGAGCACCCCATAAGGTTGGGCCATGTCCTTAGCTGGCAGGCCAAATGCTGAAAGGGACTTAGTGCCCTAAAAAAGTTAGCTATAAAAAAGGAAAAGATGGGTTGAGAAACATAGTGGAATTAGGAAAGCTACCACAGGGCATAGGAGGGGGGTAAGGAGAAAGACACCAGAAAGCAGAGTCCCAGTGGTGGTTTGACCCAAAGGAGGGCAGCAGTGAAGCCATGGCTCATAAGTAAATGTTATAGGGAAAATTTAACCTCAGGGATATGACTAGGATTTCTACAGGGACAAGGCAAGATGAGGCTGCCTAAGACCCTACAGAAGATGGGACCTCAGAGGTTTTACATAACTTGGATTTCTGATGGTACAACCTCCCCAGAGGGGAGGAAATAAATTGATCTTTATCAGTGCCTTCTCTCTGCCTGCCTCAGGGATTAATTGTTATCAATTCTTCAGTTCCTCTGTTAACCACATCCAACATTGAAGATCTCATCAAATAGACATTGAAGATGGACAGAAGACCATCCATGCTTAACTGTTCTTTCTGCACAAAGCACATTAACTTTAAAATGCCAGATGAGAAGTATAAAAGTTGTCAGAATGTATCCTTAATATAATCTAAAGACTTCAAAGACTGAAAGACCACTCAGGATGGTTTGAGCACATTCCTCTCCAGAGGCAAAAACATTCTCTTTGAGATCCTTGCAAGCTAGTGATTTTAAGTCTGGGGTTGGGGTGGTAGGGAACTGCCTTCAAAAATTCTCTTTCCATTTTTTCTGTTTGAAGAAGCACATTTCCAGTTTTAATATTTTATCAGTTTGAAAAGCAAGTTTACTTATATAAGTGCTACTAAAACTCACAAGCAAATTCATATCTAACAGACTTCATTCACTTATTTTTTTTCCATATAAGATAATGTGTAAAATTTTAAAAATTAGCCACTCAAAGTCTGGTCCCTGTTATACTTCAAGTGAAATTTGGAGCATGAATATATTAAAATATAGGAAATGAAATTCAGCCAGTCAAAGAACATCTGCATTGTGTTGATGCACTCATAAATAAAGAGGGAAAGATGGAATTTTCTTCCGCTTTTCCCCCTGCTTCTCCATCTCAGTGACAAATAATAAATATTTATTAAGCACCTATCAAGTGCCAGATACTATGCAAAGCACTAGGAATACAAAAAGCAAAAGATAGCCCCTGCTTTTAAAGAGTTTACAATCTATTAGGAGAAGAAAGAATGCAAACAATGATGCAGAGACAAGCAATATACAGGATAAATGGGAAATAAATTATTCAGGGAATTAAATTGGAATTAAATGGAATAGAGAAAGACTTTTTGTAGAAGGTGGGATTTCAACTGAGACTTGAAGGAAGTCAATGAATTCAGAAGGTGGAGATAAAAAGGGAGAGCATTCTAGGTATGGGACACAACCAGAGAAAAGGCCAGGAGAGGAGAGTTTCTTTTTCAGTGAACTGCAAGGAACAGGTATTTCTAAGTCACAGAGTGGGTTGTATTGAGAGGACATATAAAAAAAGTGGAAAGGTTGGTGGGTGGGGCAGATTATGAAGAACTTTGCACATCAAATAGAGTTTTGCATTTGATTATGGAGTTGTTACAGACCTTTTAGTTTAGTGAGTAGGATAAGACACTTGTTCCCTTTTAGTCTTTAGGATAATCACTTTGTTAACTGAATGAAAGATGGGTTAGAGTGTGAAAAGATTTATGGCAGCAGACCAATCAGCAGGTTATTGCATCAGTCCAGATATAGGGAGATAAGGGCCTGTACCAGTATTATGGCAGTATCAGAAGAGAGAGGGGGATGCAAGAGTTATTATAGAGGTAAAATCTACAATCCTTGGCAACAAGTTGGATATGGAGGGGAGGTGAGAAAAAGTGAAGAGTCTAGGATGACACCTGTGTTTCAAATTTGGGTTACTTGGAAGAGGTACCCTTAACAGTATCAGGGAAGTTAGGAAAGAGAAAGTGTTTTGGGGGAAAGTGTCAAATTTGGACATGTTGAGTTTAAGTTGCCTATGGAACATCCAGTTTGAGATTTCTACTAGGTAGTTGGAGATGTCGGACCAGACATCAACAGAGAGATAAAGGCATAGAAAAGTAGAAAAAAACAAAGATGATAATTGAATCCCTGGGAGCTAATGAGATCACTAAGTGAAAAATATATAGAGAGAAGAGGGTGCAAGACAAGAAAATGAAGAAGGAATGGTAAGATGGGTGAGAGGAGATTCAGGAGAGAGTGGTAGGAAAAATACTTAAGTAAAGGCTATTTGATTTGACAATTAGATCAATTAATCAAAAATTATTTATTAAGCACCTACTGTGTACCAGCATCATGTTAAGTGTTGGTAATACAAAAAGATACGACAGTCCTTGCTGTCAATGAGCTTACAATGAAATAGATTGTAAGATTGCTAGCAATTTTGGAAGGAAAAGTTTTGGTTGAACACCAGACTATAAACAGCTAAGAAGATGAGTGAGAAACAAATGGAGGCACCTAGTATAGACCAGTGGTCCTCAAAATGCATTCCAGAAAGTCTCTGAAACCTTTTCAGAGGGTCTACCAATTCAAAATTTTATTTTTAATATGATAAATGCACATATATATATTTTTAAATTTTATTAATATTTTTTATTTGCAAAACATATTTATGGATAATTCTTCAACATTAACCCTTACAAAGCTTTCTGTTACAAATTTTTCCCCCCTACTCCCCACCCCTCCCCTAGATGGCAGGATATCCAATACATGTTAATTATGTTAAAATACTTAATAAATCGAATATTTGTATACTTATTTCCACACATCATTTTTGTGCAGGAGAAATCCTATCTACAAGAAAGAATAATCAGATAAAGGAAATACAATGCAAGCAAACCTCAATAGAGAGCATGAAAATGATACGTTGTGGTCCACATTTCACATCCCTCTCTCTGTGTGTATATGGCTTTCTTCACTGAACAATTGGAACTGGTTTGAAGCATTTCATTGTTGAAGAGAGTCATGTCCATCAGAACTGATCATCATATAGTATTGTTGTTGCCGTGAAAAATGATCTCCTGGTTCTGCTCACTTCACTCAGCATCAGTTCATGTAAGTCTCTCCAGGCCTCTCTGAAATCGTCCTGCTGGTCGTTTCTCACAGAACAATAATATTCCATAACATTCATATACCATAATTTATTCAGCCACTTTCCAATTGAAGGGCATCCATTCAGTTTCCAGTTTCTAGCCACTACAAAAAGGGCTGCCACAAACATCCTTGGACATGTGGGGCCCTTTCCTTCCTTTAAGATCTCTTTGGGATATAAGCCCAATAGAAACACTGCTGGGTCAAAGGGTATGCACAGTTTGATAACTTTTTGAGCATAGTTTCAAATTGCTCTCCAGAATGGTTGGATCCGTTCACAGTTCCAACAACAATGCATCAGTGTCCCAGCCTTCCCACATCCCCTCCAACACCTGTCATTATCCTTTCCTGTCATTTTAGCTAATCTGACAGGTGTGTAGTGGTACCTCAGAGTTGTCTTAATTTGTAAATGCACATATATTTATATATCCCATATAAATAAAACTCTTTTGGCAGGTTCTGAATAATTTTTAATAGTATAAAGTTATTGAGAACAAAAGTTTGAGAACCACTGGTGTAGACTGCTTTCTTAGGGAGTGTAGTTTAAAAAAAAAAAAGGGAAGTGAGCTTTTAGTACTCCCACCTATTTAATATTTGCCCTCAGCCACAAATCTGAACTTTAATGATTGATAAGAGAACTTTGGTGAGGATAGATTATGCCATGGTTTCTTGCACATAATGTTTGCTGAATAAATGGGTAATAGGCAAAAATAAATAGGTAAAATAGGCAAAGCAATTTTAGTCACTAGAGGCTCAGAACTTGTGGGCTTTGTTGAAAAATTTTGAATCCTCTTGATAGGGAATCTCCTCTGATCCTGCCCAAACTCCCAAGAGGTAAAAGGCTTATTCTAGAGGTGTCTGCCAATGAGAAAAGGACTGAGCCTAAATCTATCCTTCTCAAAATTGGATGCCAAAGAAAGGCCTCTGTCACCCTGGTTAATGACCTAAGAAAAAAGACTGGGTAAAATTTATCTAGGGAGAAAAAGCTCAGGCCTCAGAAGAACAAAAGAAGAAAACAGAAGATGGGTTTGGGAGCACTGATAGTGAGACCTAATATGGGGAGTGCATTTCTGGCATCCCTTGGTAGAGAAAGTGGAAATGTTAAGAACAAGCTCCTAAAATTCCTTTTCCATAACCAAGAACAATTCAAATTGTCAAGAGTTTTTAGGCTTTTAGAGCCTCGGATTATTCTATCCAAACGTATTTGCCCTCTTAGAAGCTGAAATTCTACCAATTAGAAATTTATTTTAGTTAGAAAACATCACTTACATCTTAAAGATTTAAGTTGGGAAGCCATCAATAATTCATACTTTAATGTGAGCGAGTTCAGACTTTGTTTACCCTGACATTTAATTGAGATTAGCAACTGATGAGACAGGACAGGGAAATTTTGGCAAGGTAAAACTGAGGAAAGAGACAATTTTAGAATACAGTGAATTTTAAGGAAAATGAGTCTGAGTTAAATGCTTTATTTAGGTTTTGAGATAGTATAAAAATTCAGAAAGATAAGCACCAGCAAGTTGAAGAGGACTGCTAAAAGTCAAGTAGGAAGGTTAGAAAATAAACTTTCCATTATTAGAGATGTGGAGGGCCTAAGGGAATCCCTAGCCTTGCTTAGTTATTTTTTTTCAGAAGATGTGGACCAAAAGGAAGTGGAATCTGCAAGGGTTTTCTTCTCCCAATGGTTCTCAAACTTTTTGGTTACAGGACCCCTTTAGCTTCTTAAAAATTAGAAATAGAAACCAATAACATTTTAAAAAATATTTATTAATTCATTTAAAATGATAACAAACCAATTAATGTTAACACAAATTAAATTCTTATGAAAAATAATTTTCCAAAACAAAAAAAATAGTAAATGTGGCATTGTTTTAAATATTTTTGCAAATCTCTTTTAATGTTTGGTTTAATTGAGTCTCATAACTGCTTCTGCTTTCAATCAATTGTGATACGCTGTTTTGGCTGGAGTATATGAAGAAAATCTGACCTCACAGACATGTAGTTAGAAAAGGGAGAAGTATTTTAATAGTCAAATTATGTTTTAGGATTATCATGAAAATAGTTTTGACCTCACAAATTCCTGAAAGAGTCTCAGGGACCCCCGAGGGACTGTAGACCAGATTTTGGGACAATCCTATCCTATCCCATGAGTCTTTCCTAGGAAAACTTGGGCACAGGGATGAAGGAAAGTGGAAAGCTTCTTTATTCTAGGATAATGAGCCTCTTTATCAGCATTTTCTGGGCAGTGAATGTTTTTTTTTCTCGCTAGGGAAATTTTCTCAGTTTCCTGGATCTGGGGTTATTAGGAGAGGTGAGATTCTTGGAAAGCTTGCTAAAATAGCCATATAGCAACTCAGAAAGGAACCTGTTATGATTCT
Source organism: Myrmecobius fasciatus (assembly GCA_023553655.1). Lineage (NCBI taxonomy): Eukaryota > Metazoa > Chordata > Mammalia > Dasyuromorphia > Myrmecobiidae > Myrmecobius > Myrmecobius fasciatus. The sequence goes on along the minus strand of JAJPUD010000607.1, from coordinate 533,322 downwards.
TCTCTTCTGTAGACCAATAAAGGATATCAGACATTGGCAAAGCATACCAGTCTATCATTACACTGAAACAGATGAGAGAGAAAACAGTTCTGATAAAAGTTGGGGTGCTGTCTAATTTTCACCATTAGACTACATTTTCTAACCATCATCAGGTGATGAGGGATTGAGCTTAGTCACAAGGGAGGTAGCTCTTAGGCTAGTTTTGCAGGATGAATCTTAGTTAGTATTAGTTCTTCCCTGGGATCTGACTTATGTAGGGATTGTCATAGGAGCCTGAACATGGATTACAGACAATACCCAAGGGAAACTCAGAGGTGCCACACATAAATTCCTGCCTATCTTCCTCAGAAGGTTAATAGCCTGCATCAAGGGCCACACAAAACAAATACAAAAGGAAACTGGGAGAACACCTCTGACATCACAAATGAGTTTCTGCAAACTACCAGGGTCTCTCATGAGCCTGAAACTTTCCATTTGTCTCCTTGGGGAGAAGAATTGATTGATAAATTGGCAGCCTGAGAAGAGAAGGAAGCTGTGGGAGTTGGCAGCTGGGCCAGAAAAGCACATTACTGCACAGTGGGAGAAACAATGGCCATTGAAATGGAAAAACATGGGTCCAGTCCCAGTCCCTTGGGCTGCAGTTCTGATGGGCTTAATTAGTGGAACTCATCAAAGGCAAGTAAGTGTTATCTCCCTACATCCCCTACTTATTCATAGTTTCAACTTTTTAATAGATATTTTTTGTTCTATCCTTTCCAATACAAAAGTTATTCTACTTGGCACAAGAAACAGAAGCAAAATTATAATGGTATAGTTTGGCTTTTTTCTTCATCTTCTATTATCATTGATTAGTCTGCTCCAAGTGGTGAGTAGTCCTGTCCCTTCAATCCTCCCTCATTTATTGATTACTTACCAGTCATATAATTGTAGACAAGTTATCCACCTCTCTGTAAAATGGGGATAATAATACTTGTACTATTCCATATCAAATTCAATGTGATATCTATCTATCTATCTATGTAAGAACTTCATAAATTTTAAGACTGTTTTGAAAGTGCAAATTTAAAAATAAATGTTTATTGGTTTCTGAATTTTTATTATCTCAGTTCTTCCAGAGTATAGCCTGAAAAAGAAAAAGAAACATTTGTCAATGAGAAAGCCTGAAGAGTGAGGGAGAAGAAAGAGAAAGCTTAGTGACCCCAAGCCTTTGGTTTTGCTTGTGGAAGAAAATTGGAGTATAATAGAGTATGGGATTTTTCCCTCTGGAAATAATTGTCTGTTTAAGACATCCCATTGATCTTCCCAAGGCCAAAGTCCTTTAGTGAAAATCTTTTGTTTACTAAGGTAAATAAAAGTAAAGTGTACCTTTCATGATCAAAGTCTTTACTAATAAGGAGTTGTTATCTCAACTTCTCTGTGAAGGTACAGATCAATACTATTGATGGACATTATGGTTGCTAAAGTCCTAAGTGGCTATTAAACATGCTACCAGTATTGTCACAGGGAAAAGCCTTATATGTGTAGACATTATCTCTACTTCTCTTTTTTTCCAATTTAGTCAGTTTCTGTTGTCGCTTTGCATAATCCAGAAATTTGGAAAAAAGAGGCCCAAGTAGCTACCATTTTTATTTTTTTTTTACTTTATGCTGAATTAAATTTGTTGTCTTTGGTTTATTAACAAATACCAAGTGCTGATCCAATATCAAACCTGTTGACTAATGTCAAGGGCATTTGGAGTTTAAGTGTGACCACATGAATAAAATGTTTCTAGGCGTTGAGTACCTCTACATTACTTATCTACAGAAAATAGCTTAGTTGACCTTTGACTGATAATGGTGGTGATAGATGCACCAGTGGCAGCTCAAGCCAATAGCTTTAGAGAACCATTAACCATTCCTGACCAGGAAGGGTGACCATCTCCTGAAGGAGAGATGTAGCCAAATTCTAGGGAAGACTCAGCAGTGGTAGTAGGAATTGGGATTAGAATCCTCAGAGTTTATATGGCTTACAAAATGATCATAATGCTCTAGTAGATCTATCATCTTATTGAAGTGGTTATTCCCTCCAATGACACAGATTGCAACTCAGCCATATTGCCCATCCAGTATGATCCTAGTCTTTGTTTCTTTAGAACTTGGCTACAAAGGTCCAATAAACACACTAGGGGCCTGCCTCATAAGAACAAAGTGTAGTAGTAGATATAGTGCTTGGCCTTGAATTGAAAAGACCTGAATTCAAATCTATTCTAAGATACTTAATGAGCTGTATGACTGGACAGGTTACTTCTATCTGCCTCAGAAATTATAATGCTCAAATTTCACCCCAGACTACAGTTTCTTTATGAACTTTCTTTTTACTCACTTCATAGCCTAAAATCTGTGACCATTCCTCAACACTAACCTGCACATCAAAAAAGTTGCTCATCTCTGAAAAGAAGTGGTATCTTAGTTTTGTTGCATTGTTATTCCTCCTTTTCAAATTGTTATAGATTATATAGAAATGTATGGGGAAACATATGTTGTAAAAGAAACATGGGGAAATGGAGGTTTTGTAAATACAAAAGATATCATAATTTCCTTTATCTTCCCTTCCCTTTTCTTTCCTTTTTCCTTCCCTTTTCCTTCCCTTCTCCTTCTTTTCTCTTTCCCTTCCCTTCTCTTTCCCTTCACTTTTTCTTCCCTTCCTTTCCCTTTCCCAGCACTTAGCACAGTGTCTTGCATATTTTGGGCACTTAATAAAGGATTATCAACTGACATACTAGGGATCTGCTCATTGTACTGCAAACTCCCTTTAGGTCTTTATGCATATTGAGCATAACAGTATTGCACTTTCATGGTTAATCTGTTATCACTCATCCTTGCTACAGGATCATACATTTTCTGATATTTCCATATGAGACTGATTTCACATAGATCATCCTTAGAAATAGGTTGCAACTTACTTGTTCTCACCATATGCTTTTTCAAAAAATAATTTTTAGTCTACCCACAACTTTGATTCTTCAGAGAGTGTGGTATTGGAAGATTCACAACAGGATAGCATAGCCAGGAAAACATTTGTTCTAGAGAGATTCTTTTTGGTATGTATTGAGAAAACTTGAAAACATCAAAAATAATGTACAATTTTCTCAGATTAATTCAGCCTGTTCTCTTCCTCTTTTTTAGTTTTGGAACTTCTTTACTGTCCTTTTGCAGTGCTTATCTCAGATACCTACACTGAGAAATGAACTTGAAGGACTGACCATCCAACTCACATAATTTGACAATAGGCATTTTTTATCTATAATTTTTGCCTGGTATTGATTTTTAAGCAAATCCTTTTTACTTTTAAAATAATAAATGGATATCATTGAAAATTATGGTAACTTAGTGGATGGAGTACTGGACTTGGAAATAAAAAGCCTTTGATTTGCATACTATTTCAGATAATTTTTATGTATGATCCTAGGCAAATTATTTTACTTCTCAGCTTCAATTTTCTCATCTGGAAAATGGATATAATAATATAACCAGTATTGTTTCATAGGTTGCTATGAAGATCAATTGAGATAACATATTTGTAAAGCTTTGTGAAAACCTTATACCACTACATAGGTCCTATAAGTAACTTGTAGGTACAGAGGATAGAATGCTAATCTTGCAACCAAGAAGATCTGAAATCAAATTTGACCTCAGTCTTACTAGCTTGAGATCCTAGCCAAACCACTTAACTACTATTTGCCTCAGTATCTTCATCTGTAAAAAGCAGAGATAATAATACTGCTTATTTCCCTTTGTTGTGAAGATAAAATGAGATAGTATTTGTAAAGTACTTTGTAAACCTTAAAGCACTATAGAAATGCTAACTTCTATGATGATTCTTATTATTATGTTAACATCAGTTAATATTATTGAGCAGGTCCTGTAATGTCTTGTGGCTTAATGTAATAAATAGTAGCCTCTGCAGGATTTCACCATCTATTCTGCCAAAACTCACTTTTATTTAATCATGGCAAGCTTCATGGAAGAGGCAGAATAATAGATGAATTTTGAAAAACAGAGGTAAAAGAGGGTGGCAAATGTGCAAGAATGTTTGTGGCAGCCCTTTTGGTAGTGGCTAGAAACTGGAAATTGAAAAGATGCCCTTCAATTGGAGAATGGCTGAATAAATTATGGTATATGAATATTATGGAATATTATTGTTCTGTAAGAAATGACCAGCAGGATGATTTCAGAGAGGCTTGGAGAGACTTACATGAACTAATGCTGAGTGAAATGAGCAGAACCAGGAGATCATTATACACAGCAACAACAGTACTATATGACGATCAATTCTGATGGACATGGCTCTCTTCAACAATGAAATGTTTCAAACCACCTCCAATTGTTCACTGAAGAAAGCCATATACACCCAGAGAGAGGGATGTGAAATGTGGATCACAACATAACATTCTCATACTCCTTGATTGATGTTTGCTTACACTGTGTTTCCTTTATCTGATATATTTTTTGTGTAGATAAGATTTTTCTTGCACAACAATGATAAGTTTGGAAATATGTATACATATATTCAATTTGCCAATATTTTAACATAATTAACATGTAATGGATATCCTGCCATCTAGGGGAGGGGTGGGGAGTTGGGGGGGAAAATTTGTAACAGAAAGCTATGTAAGGGTTATTGTTGAAGAATTACCCACACATTTGTTATGCAAATAAAATTTTAAAAAAAATGGAAAAAATAAATAAATAAATACATATAGTCTCAACAAAAAAAAAAAAAAAAGAGGGTGGCAAGCAGGGCATTTTTAATGTGTAGTTGAATTGAATTGGTTGGATTTAAAGTGATGGAAGATTACCCGCCTAAAATATCTACCCCATCATGGCAGAATGCACACCAAGAATAATAACAATTGTGTTCAAGTCCTCAATATTAACTATCTATGTAACTTTGGGCAACTTACTTAGCCATTCTCTCTGAATCAATTTGCTCATCTATAAAGCAAGTTTAAACTAGATCATCTCTCAGGTTGCCTCCAGGTTTGACATTTTATGATCCTTAATTTTGTCCCTAAAGTTTTATGTCTAGAAGTTGAGAAGACTTTTAAATCTTTAAGAGTTATCTAACATAATGTAGATTCCTTGGAAGAAGTAAGGAGTTTAATGGCAACACCTCTTTTCAGTTAACTACTTAATTGGGAGCTGGTCCAGCAGAGCAAGAAAGACTGTGCCAGAGGGAAAAAAAAATATTCCCCGACTTCCATTTTTGAGGAACATAGGACATAATGGTAGTTATGAGTTGGGAGATATTAGGTGTGTATAGAAAAAGGAACTGGTAATTAAAATTAAAAAGTTGACCTAGGTCATCTCCCAGGTCCTTTCCTGCTCTGATAATCCATATTTGTAATTTCATTTCCCCTTCCTCCACAATTTTGTGTGATAGGTCAATTCAACAAGCATATATATATTAATCATTTACTTTGTATCAGGAATGAGTACTGGGAATGCAAAGAAAAGCAAAAAAGACTGTCTCACTTCTCAAGGAGCATATATTCTCTTGAGGAAGACAATATGTAAAGAACTAAGTATGTACATAGTATACAGAGGAAATGAAAGGGAAGGAAGGTAGACATGAGCTTATCCATTTTATAGATTAGGGTAGTTAAACATTGAATCACAGTTTTCTATTGGTAGCCTGGTTTTGAATCTTAAAAATATTCAGTGTGGTACCAAAAATAATTTAAGTAAAATTAACAAGGGGAAAAAAGATTAAATGGGAAAGATCAAACTTAATAGCAATAGCAAGAAATCCCAGGCAAAGAACTCTGAAAAGCATATAACAATTAGGATAGAGGCAGTTCATTCAAGTGTGTGTGTGTGTGTGTGTGTGTGTGTGTGTGTATGTGTGTGTGTGTTAAGGAGAATGTATATACAATATACCTTTAATTACATTATTGACATTTTCCTCACTTTCTTAAATCAAGACAATCATATAAACAATAAAACAAGCCCTGATATGTAGCTTCCTGATTTCTAAGATATAAATGCACACACTGAAAGCTTAACATTTGGTTATTTCAACTGGGCTCAGCACATACCTGTTAGAGACTGGATGAACCCATAAGGTCTTTTATTCAGACTATTTTTAGCTTGGCAACCTAGGGAATACTGTGGATTTCAAGACAATCATTACAAACAACAGACTTCCACTGACTATCCCAGTTCAAGCAGAGGTAACTTCTTGGCTAAACATATATTGAATTTAAAGAATTCTATTGGCCAGGTTTAAATAGCAATTATTATTACAGGTGAAATCAAGAAAGACCATTTGTTCATTGTGTCTTTCTATATAAAATCTTTCATAGCTTCTGTCTCCTCCAGTAATAAGCTTAAAGGAGTACACTGTGTTAATTATTTGATAGAGCCAATGTTATTAGAATTCTTCTCTGAATTTCCTAGTCCAGAGTTCTTTCCACTGGATCATATTATTTCCAGCTTTTTATCTTGGAGAGTGAGAATGGATTTGCCAAAGTATCATTCAGGAAGCTTGTTTTTAGCTGCCACAAGCTGCCAAATCTTTCCATTTAATTAGGAATAAAGTAAGGTCTCAGAGAAAGGATTTCATATTCATGAAACTGTGGCAATTCTATTCATCAGATTTTCATTAAATTCATACTATGTGTAAGGCACTGAGGATACAAAGTTGTCCCATCTTAAAAGAATTTAGGTTTTACTAGGGGGATACAACATATACACAGATCATTAAATATAAAGTTATACAAAGTATTCAGTGAGAGCCTCAGTAACTGGGAAGATCAAAAAAGGTCTCACACAAGAAGTAACCCCTTATGCTGGGTTTTGAAGGAAGCTAGGGGAGAAGGAATATATTCTAGGCACCAGAAACCATCAAAAGTATAGAATAGGGGATTTTTTAAAAAGCTAAAATAAATTTAATTGAAAGAGATAAAAAGGGGGCAGGTAGATGGTGCACTGGATAGAGCACCAGCCCTGAAGTCAAGAGGACCTGAGTTCAAATCTGGACTCAGACACTTAACACTTTCTAGCTGTGTGACCCTGGGCAAGTTGCTTAACCCCAATTGCCCCAGCAAAAAAAAAAAAAAAAAAAAAAAAAGATAAAAAGGAAAACTACATTATGGTAAAAGATACCATAGATATAAAGTATTATCAATACTAATCTATATTCACCAAATACTATGGCATCCAAATTAAAAAAAAATTTAGCATTTTATTTTCCCCCAATTACATGTAAAAACAATTTCAACATTTGTTTTTCTAAGTTTGAGTTTCAGATTCTTTCCTTCTTTTTCCCCTTCCACCACAGAGAAGGCAAGCAACTTAACATAGATTATACATATGTAGTCATGCAAAACACATCTCCATGTAAATCATGCTATGAAAGAAAATAGACAAAAAAAACCTAACAAAAATAAATAAAAAGTATGCATCAGTGTGCATTCAGACCACCAATAACAGGGTCTCTTAATTATATTCTGTGGACTCTCTTGACAGGCTAGTGGAGGCTATGAGCCTCAGAATAACATTTTTAAATGTGTAAAATACATACAATTACAAAGAAAAAAATTATATTGAAATAAAAATGTAATTTCCCACCTATCCAAGTTTCCACACTTCTTTCAATCCATCTAGAAACTTCAAACAGAACCCCTGATATAGAGGGAAGACATGGCATGTCATGTTAGGGAGCCACTGAAAGTCCAGATGGAGTGCTACAGAGAGTGTGTAAGAAGGAGCAATACGAAACAACTGCAGTGGTGAGTGGGAGCCATATTGTGAGGGCTTTAAATGCCAGATGGATGACTTTTTTTATCTTTAATGCAATTCTGAGCCAATGGAAGTTTTTGATCAGAAGCGTGAAGGGATTACATTTATGGTTGAGGAATATTGATTTCAAGACTGGGGTGTTCCCTGAGGATAGCGACAGATAATCTAGGAAACTCCTAGAAATCATAGACTCTTCCTGTTTAATTTTCTGCAGAGTAGCATCCCACACATAAAAGTCACATGTTGGGGATGAATAATAAAATATTCAAGTTGAAAGTTGCCTTAGGGGTCACTTAATTTAATCATTTCAGACATCTTTATAGCTCAAATTGAGTGGCAGAATGGGGACTAGTACCCAGGTCTCCTGACTTCCAAATCAGTGACCTTTCTGATTTACTATGGTAAATATCAGTCAAACAATATAGGAATCTATCATTTTTACCAATAAGAATGTATTAAGTGTTCATAATTTGAATGTCACAAAACCAGGTCCTGGAGATACTGTGACAAAAAATGAAATGATGCTTGCCTGCAAGGAACTTAAAATTAAATACAAAATATGTGCAAAATAAGTAAAAAATAATTTGGTGTATAGCAGATGGAGAGATCCAGAAAGGCTTCTCAGGATTTGACACTTGAGCTGAGATTGGGAAGGAGACAGGAGAGGCAGAATGTAATTAACACTATATTTTAAGTATAGGAGACAGCCACTGCAAAAGTAGGGAGATGGGAGAAAGGATGTCATATGTAGTGAATAGCAAATAGCAAAAAGGCCAGCTTGACTGGAGCACAAAGCATATGAAGATCAGTAGTTTATAAGCCTGAAAATATAGGCTGAGCCAGATTATGAATGGCAGTGTCGGGGGGGGAGGGATCTGGGGACAGGAGGGAAGAAAGAGACATTTATTAAGTGCCTACTATGTGCCAGGCACACTGCTAAGTGCTTCACAAATATTTCATTTAATTCTCCTAATAACCTTGTAAGGTAGGTGCTATTATTGTCACCATTTTACAGATGAGGAAATAGAGGCAGATAGAGGTAGCCTTCCAATATAATTTTACAATGTACAATTCCAAGAAAAATAGTATACATTTTATTTTAGAAGCAATAGTGGATTGATTAGTGGAGTTTTCTGAGAAGGAAAATGACACATTGGACTTTAGGTATATTATTTTGGCAGCTGTGCAGAGGATCATTTGGAAAGAGGAGAGACTGGAAGTAGGGAAGCTAATTCAAAGACTATATTATGATAATCTAGGCATGGGTGATGAAGGTCTGAGGTGGTTTTAGTGGGAGTGGAAATAAGGAGTGATATACAAGAGCTGCTGTGAAGGAAGAATGTATAAAACGGCTAACTGATGGGACAAATGTAGTAAGAGAGAGTTAAGAGTCAATGATGACTCAGAAATGGTGAATTTGGAAGTGCTGACGTTAGGAAAAGAGAGTTAGGGAATTCCCCCTTTAGCCAGGGCTTATTGCAATTATTTTATTTTTTCAAATAAAAAGTTAAATTGACATCTTTTGCTTTTTCACACACTCATTTACAGATGTCTGCTCTTTTCTATCCAATAATCTCTTTGTTGCAACAAAGAAAAATAATTATAGTTTCAGAACTCGGGATCACAGAGGCCATCTTGTCTAACTTCCTTATATTATAGAAGTCAACTGGGGCCAGAATGATCAAGTGACTTGCTCAAGCCACACAGTTAATAAGTGGCTGAGTTGGGATTTCAATTTATGCCCTTGAACTTGATATCAGTGCTCTTTCCACTGTACTATTGTAGGTACATTTCCTCAGCATATCTTCTGCAATTACAATTACTTAGTCCTCAGCTTCATTTGTGTCCTTTTAATTTAGATTATTGTAATTATTGTGTATATTGTTTTGCTGGTTCTGTTTACTCTTAATCAGTTCATACAAGCCTTTCCATATGGAGCTGAATTCTTTAAACTCATTATTTCTTCTGGTACAATAACATTTCATTACATTCATATTTTAGTTTGTTCAGCTGTTCTCCAAGTGATGGACACACTTTGTTCCCAGAGACTTTGTTCATTAAAGAGGCTCTGTCCTACAGAAAGCTGAAAACACTTGGAAATCTTTTGTCTTATTTATATTAAAAAACATCCCTGTGATCAAAAGCAGCAATTTGGAATAATGAGTGGAAAAGTAGAAAGAGCAATGAACTGGCTAGGTGTCAGGAAGACCTGGGTTTGATTTTGACCATGATTTACTAGTTTTAAGACCTTAAACCAATCATCTTATTCTTTTTTTTTTCATTAAAGTTTTTTATTTGCAAAACATGTGCATGGATAATTTTTCAACATTGACCCTTGCAAAGCTATCTGTTACAAAATTTTCCTTCCTTCCCCTAACTCCCTCCCCTAGATGGCAGGAAGTCTAATACATGTTAATTATGTTAAAATATTTGACAAATCGAATGTGTGTATACATATTTATACAGTTATCTTGCTGTACAAGAAAAATCTTATCTACAAGAAAAAAAAACCTGAGAAGGAAAACATAATGTAAGCAAACATCAATAGAGAGCATGAAAATGCTATGTTGTGATCCATATTCAGATCCCACAGGCCTCTTCCTGGGTGTATATAGCTTTCTTCATCACTGAACAACTGGAACTGGTTTGAAACATCTCATTGTTGAAGAGAACCATGTCCATCAGAATTGATCATCATATAGTCTTGTTGTTGCCATGTATAATGATCTCCTGCTTCTGCTCATCTCACTTAGCATCAGTTCATGCAAGTCTCTTCAGGCCTCTCTGAAATCATCCTGCTGGTCGTTTCCTACAGAGCAACAATATTCCATGACACTCATATACCATAATTTATTCAGCCATTCTCCAATTGATGGGCATCCATTTAGTTTCCAGTTTCTAACCACTACAAAAAGGGCTGCCACAAACATTTTTGTACATGTGGGTCCCTTTCCTTCCTTTAACAGTCATCTTATTCTTTCTGAACTTTATTTTTCTCATCTGTAAAATGAAGATACTCTCCTTCCTTCCTTCTTTCCTTCCTTCCTTCCTTCTTTCCTTGCTTCCTTTCTTCTTTCCTTTCTTCCTTCCTTCACTCTCTCTTTTTCTTTCTCTCTCCTCTTTATTTCTTTCTTTTTCTTCCTTTCTTCCTTTTTCCTTCTTCCCTTCCTTCTTCTATCCTTCCTTCCTCCTTTCTTCCCTTCCTCTTTCCTTCTTTTCTTTCTTCTCTTCCTTTTTCTTTTAATGTACAAAATATTATGCCAAGTATGGAGGGAAGATATAGATGTAATAAAGTCCTCATAGTATAATAATACTTGCACTAGTTAAAACATAAGATTATTGTGATTAAATAAAATATATTTCAGAATACTAGGTAATTCTAAATCATTATAGAAATAGAGGTTATATTGCTGAGATTACAAACCTTTTTTTTAGGTCATGACTGATGATATTTGTGGGATCCTTTTTCAGAGTATTATTTTGCAAATGCATAAAATAAAGTACATAGGATTACAAAGGAAACTAATCATACTGATTTACAGTTATCAAGATGTTTATAAAAATAAGTTCATGTACTCCCAGGTTACGAATCCTTTTCACTATATGATGGCAAGATGATTATCGCTTTCCTGCTCTGCTTTTTTCCTTTCTTCTTCCTCCTTTGAAACTGAGGCAACAGAGATTAAGAGCATCTATGTTTAAGGCCACTTTTCAAAGTTAGCCTCAGAGCCAGAATTATAATCAGAAGGTTTCTAATCTGAAACCATAAGAGTGATCCTTTTTATTAGATTCGGATTACATAGAAGCTACCAATGATGGACTTTTCTATAGACTTGGAGTGAGAACTAGAACATTCTACCCTACTGACATTTGCACCTGCTGTACAACCAAGCAGCTATACATATGGAAAAAATCAATATGACTTCTTTTCTTGGGGATTGTGTGATACTATGGATAGCTGTTTGGAAGGTTCTCTTACCAGGATATATATACATCTCTAGTGATAGTGTCAGTGTTAGAATGGATACCACTGGAAGACTTAAAGAAAACCAAGGAGTGACTCGCATGGCTGTGTTCTTTTCCAATGGCCCACAGTTGGCTTCCATGCAGGCTCTGAATGATGACCAATTTCATTCATTAACTCAAGGCAGTGGGGAAGGAGGTAAGAGAGTAGCCAGCAGCAAACCAACTGCTTTGGCCCTCAGAAATCATCTGTTAAACAACTGTTAAATTTAAAGACAAGCCACATTGATTTATTCTTTGTGGTCAGTTTCCATCCAGCTGCTCCATCATATAAAAAAATCCACCAAGGATTGTAATTCATAGTCAGCTAAATTGAGAAAAGATTTCCAATTTGGATAAAAGGAGGCGTGTCTCTTCATTCAACCTAGTGTTTATGGAAAGCAGCCTGAGCCCAGCTGTCTTCAGACTCATTGATTTCTTCCTTGGGTGGATGACACAGAAAGGAATATCCTATCCAGGGTTAAGGTTTTTATCACTGTTTTCTTAGAGTACTTCCAAAGGAGTACTCATTTTTTTTTCTTACATCTGTGGAACTTGCATAAATCGGATTTTCTGATCCCATTTTCTGCAACTGAAAAAACAGGAAGCTAGACTAGGTAGTCTTTGAGATGCCTTCCAACTATAAATTGTATAAGCTTGTCAGTTACTTATAGTTTCCACTTAGAATTGTGTTGTAGTGCAGGACCAACCAGGCAATAACTGTAGTAGTCTAGTGTTTGATAAACCCAAAGACCCCAGCTTTTGGGATAAGTGCTCACTATTCCACAAAAACTGCTGGGAAAATTGGAAACTAGTATGGAAGAAATTAGGGCTCTACCCACATCTAACACCATATACCAAGATAAGATCTAAATGGGCTCATGATTTAGAGTGATATTATAAGTAAATTAGAGGAACATAGGAGAGTTACCTCTCAGATCTGTGGAGAAGGAAGGAATTTGTGTTCAAAGAAGAATTGAAACTCTTAATTGAACAACAGATAGATAATTTTGATTATATTAAGTTAGAAAGTGTTTGTACAAACAAAACTAATGCAGACAAGATTAGGAAGGAAGCAATAAATTGGGAAATCATCTTTACATTTAAGGATTCTGATAAAGGCCTCATTTCTAAAACATATAGAGAATTGCCTCATATTTATAAGAATTCAAGCTACTCTCCAATCAATAAATGGTCAAAGGTTATGAACATACAATTTTCAGATGATTAAATTAAAACTATTTCTAGTCACATGAAAAGGTGCTCCAAATCACTATTGATCAGAGAAATGCAAATTAAGACAACTCTGAGATACCACTACACACCTGTCAGATTGGCTAAGATGATAGGAAAAGATAATGACAAATGTTGGAAGGGATGTGGGGAAACTGGGACACTGATACATTATTGGTGGAACTGTGAACAGATCCAGCCATTCTGGAGAGCAATTTGGAACATGCTCAAAAAATTAACAAACTGTGTATACCCTTTGATCCAGCAGTGTTTCTATTGGGCTTATATTCCAAAGAGATCTCAGAGGAGGGAAGGGGACCCACATGTGCAAAAATATTTGTGACAGCCCTTTTCATAGTGGCAAGAAACTAGAAACTGAGTGGATGCCCATCAATTGGAGAATGGCTGAATAAATTATGGTATATGGATGTCATGGAATATTATTGCTGTGCAAGAAATGACCAGCCGGATGATTTCAGAGAGGCCTGAAGAGACTTGCATGAACTGATGCTGAGTGAAATGAGCAGAACCAGGAGATCACTGTACACGCCAACAATAAGACTATATGATGATCAATTCTGAAGGACATGGTTCTCTTCAATAATGAGATGTTTCAAACCAGTTCTAGTTGTTCAGTGATGAAAAAAGCCATATACACCTAGGGAGAGGCCTGTGGGATCTGAGTCTGTACCACAATGTAGCATTTTCACACTCTCTATTGATGTTTGCTTACATTATGTGTTTCTTCTCAGGTTTTTTTTTTCCTGTCCAGCAAGATAACTATAACTATAACTATATATATATATATATATATATATATATATATATATATATACACATATTTGATCTGTCAAATATTTTAACATAATTAACATGTATTACACTTCCTGCCATCTAGGGGAGGGGGTGGGGGGTAGGAGGGAAAAATTTGTAACAGGAAGCTTTGCAAGGGTCAATGTTGAAAAATTACCTATGCATATGTTTTGCAAATAAAAACCTTTATAAAAAAAAGAATTGTATTGTACTGGATTGAAGAGGTGGGGTAAAGAGTGAGAATAGGGATGTGAAATAATCATTACTTCTTTAATTCTTCTTTGCTCTCATCATTGTAACCACCTATTCTTCCTTTCCCAGCATGGGTACTATTCTCCACCATACCTTGACAGGACATGAGAAGAGAGCAGCAGAGGTACCCCTCTTGGATATTTGGGCAGTGGGATTTATTTAGCTCTCAAAACAAATGATAGAATGATAGTTATTCAGATAATATACTGAAATCATTGTGAGTAAATAATGTGGCAGATTTTTCTCAAAGGCCCACATCCACTGATCCCAGTGGATATACTTACATAGCACTTTACAGAATTCATTAATACACCCATACACACATATATCATCTCATTTGATCCTTATAAAAACCCTGAGAGGTGAGAAAGAAAATGTTTTTATTCACTGTTTATTAGTGAGGGAACCAATGGTCAGAGAGTTTGTGATTTATCCAAGATTACCTAGTGAATTAGTATTAGAACCCAGATCTTTAGGTCATAATCAAAGAGTTAATCAGCAAGCATGTGTTAAGTATCTATTGTGTGCCAGGTACTATGTTAGGTCCTGGGAACTTAGAATAAATTTTTTTAACCCACCAGCATACAAGGATATTCAAGATAGTATCATAATAAACTGTGGCAGTGTGAAAGGGAGATTTTTGTCAAATCTTTGTTTCAGTACACAGTTCCTCATCTAGATGAGCTATACTACTGATCAATCCAATCCAACAAAGCATAAATTAAGTGTCTATTATTTGTAATACATTATGTTAGTGCTGGGGATATAAAGCCAAGAAAAAAAATACCTATCTCTGAGAAGCTTATATCTCACATCTTTAAGAAGAGCAAGTATTATAGTCAGTCATAGGCATATCCAAGGCTTTCAGAAGGGGGGGGGTGTAGAGAACTCTTACCAACATAAGCAACAAAATCAAAGAAACATATATCTATAATGCCTGTAGGTTACTTCAGATATAATTGAGGCTATGTTAGCTCAAAACTATTAAGTTTTATTTACATTGTTAACATTTTCTCTGCTACTCTCTCGTTTAGGCAATCAACAAAATAATAGATTAAGCCCCAATTTGTAGCATGTGCCAATTTCCAAGTTGTAAATATTCACACTGAAAATTTGATAAATGTCTCCAAGGCTAGTCAGAGATGGCTCTAACACACCCCTGGCATGGTACTCTGTCTTTACAATGTCAGAGGTCACACTAATGTTCTAATTTGATCAACTTGCAAGAATATATCCTTTAACTGTGAATGGATCCAACTATTCTGTAGAGCAATTTGGAACTATGCTCAAAAAGTTATCAAACTGTGCATACTCTTTGACCCAGCAGTGTTTTTATTGGGCTTATATCCCAAAGAGATCTTAAAGGAGGGAAAGGGACCCACATGTGCAAAAATGCTTGTGGCAGCACTTTTTGTATTGGTAAGAAACTGGAAACTGTATGGATGTCCATCAGTTGGAGAATGGCTGAATAAATTATGGTATATGAATGTTATGGAATATTATTGTTCTATAAGAAATGATCAGCCAGATGATTTCAGAGAGGCCTGGAGAAACTTGCATGGACTGATGCTGAGCGAAGTGAGCAGAACCAGGAGATCATTATACACGGCAACAACAACACTATATGATGATCAATTCTGATGGACATGGCTCTCTTCAACAATGAATTGTTTCAAACCAGTTCCAACCATTCAGTGAAGAAAGCCATATACACCCAGAGAGAGGGATATGAAATGTGGACCACAACACAACATTTTCATGCTCTCTATTGATGTTTGCTTGCATTGTGTTTCCTTTCTCTGGTTTTTTTTTCTTATAGATACAATTTTTCTTTCACAACAATGATAAGTGTGGAAATATGTATACATATATTCGATTTGTCAAGTATTTTAACATAATTAACATGTAGTGGATTTCCTGCCATCTAGGGGAGGGGTGAGGACTAGGGGGTAAAATTTGTAACAGAAAGCTTTGTAATGGTCAATGTTGAAGAATTACCCATACATATGTTTTGCAAATAAAAAGCTTTAATAAAAAAAGAATATATCCTTTAAACTCCATTAGAATGCTGCTTATATAATGTTGTGGATATTCATATTCACATTAACATATGTCAGGTCATCTTGGTAGTTCATATGATAATAAAACTTCAAATTATAGCATTCTATTGCTTTTGGCCTTTAGGCTAAGATCAAGTGTAGTAATTTGTAGCATTCTTAGATTTATAGCATATTTAATGGGTCCATAGCAAGGCATCTTACGTTACTGTAGTATTTATTCTGCTAACCATTAATGATCATGAATGCAAGATGGAAAGGGTCCCTCTTCTCTTTCCTTACCCATAGTCCAATCATAGATTTCCATTCTTTCTTTTCCTTTAAATTCTTCTTCACAATCCAACTCCTTTAATTAGAGATCCTTTCCTAATATAATCTCACTCATATTCCCTTCTTTTTCCTTTCCCTCTAATGTCTATTGGGTGAAGTGTATAGTAGCACCTAAACTCTCATCCCCCATCCTTCTCTCCTTTGATCAGTTCATTTGAGAGTAAGATTCAAATGTTATCTGCTTCCTCAACCTCTTCCTCCTTGTTTGTATAGTCTTCTATTATATACCTCAAATATTCAAGTTGATTTTCCCTACTCAGCTACCTGTATATATTAAATGATTAGTAAATGTTTTTTGGATTAGTACATTTAGAATGTTTGGTTTATGTAGGTACTCAAGTTCTGCATTTATTTTTCTTCAAAAGAAAAAAAAAATGTTATTTATTTATAGTATAACAATCTGCCCAGGGAGGTAGGAGGAGCCAAGATGGTAGAATAACAGAAGTACAGCCAAGCTCTCCCCCACAACTCCTTCACAAAGATCTAGAAAATGCACCAGATCATGTCCTGACTGGAAGGTCAAGAACAAGTTACAATGAGTAATTTTTTTTCAGCTCAGGTCATCATGGAATACTGAAAGAGATATCTGAGGTCACTGGAAATAGGGTCCAACTAGGAATATGTCGTGTGGAACCTCTCAGTACAGCAGCTGAAAGAGGATTGAAGGAATGCACTAGGTTAAGAAGAGGCTCCATCGCCATAGAGAGTGACTTGATGTGAAAGATGAAGGAACATCTAACTGGCAGCTGACACTTACTGTCCAGAAAGAGAGCAAGGAATAGACCTCAACCAAGGGATGACATTCTGAGTTGAGGAATGGTCACAGACATTAGGCTGTGAAGTGAGTAAAGAGAAGGTTCATAAAAAAGCAACAGCTGTAGTCTCTGACCCTGGAAATGAAGTAGACTTGAAGGAAGGGGAGATATCAGTTCTAGACTCCAGTCCAGCCTGAAACCTACTGCAAAATATGCAAACCAGTAAGCCCAGATCAAAGGGAAGCCTGCGGTTTGTTCTTTCTGAACCAGCAGAGCTTTTCAGCTGACTGATAGTGGATGAGTTCAGTAGTAATTTAATCCAGTACAAATCCAGGTCAGAAAGTGATAGAGCTCAGACCAAGAGGGCAGTAGTCAGATTTTGCCCTGAAGCAAAAGTCTTTGGAAGCCTCGACTGAATGCAAGTAACCTGAGCTGTTTGTGAGATTCTGGAATAACACTCAGTGCTCCAAGAAGACATAAAATTGAGCCAGAAATTCCTTCCAAAAGTACACAGAGTCCAGCTCTAATATACAATCTAAAGTTAGGATATAGGCTGAATAAATACTCAAACAAACAAGCAAACAAATGAGTTATTTTGCTGACAGGGATGCTCCCAGAACAAATGCAGAGGAGAAAACTCCAAAACAACTACAACTACAAAGATAAACATAGCTCGGGCACATGTACAACTGGAATTTCTAGAAAAGATGAAGCAAGAGCTTTAAAAAAAGTTTAAAATGTTTTAATAAATGAAATGAATGCTAGAAAAAATCAGAAAAGAAATGAGAGCTATGGAGAAAAGAATTGGAAAAAGAATCGACAACTTGTCACAAGAATAGAACATTATCCAAGCAAAAAACTCTTTGAAAATTTGAATCAACCAAATAGAAGTTAATGATTCCATAAGACAACAGAAATATGTTTTAAGTCAAAAGACTGAAAAAAGTAGAAGGGATTTCATAGCAAAATCAACTGACCTGAAAAACAGACTGAGCAGAGGAGAAGGGAGCATATGCCAGAACAGAGGATGTTCTTGGATAGCAGATATTTCCTACTTGGAATATACTCTCTTCTCTGGTAAATTATAATTAAAGAATAGAAAATTATAATGAAATGAGCTGAGGGAAGCTGATGGATATAATGTTAGAATGCTGGTTTTAAATCTCACATGATCTGAATTCAAGTCCCCCTCTGTGAAACATGCTGGCTTCCCTGGGCAAGCCACTTAACCTCAGGAAGCTCTGTAATATGCTAACTTGTGGAGAATGTATCAACCTGCATTGGCAGGGAGAATTTTCTCACTTATGCCAGTGAAATCACAGGTCTAGTCCCCTACCTTTATAATGAAATGATATATAATGATTTAATGACTACATCATTTGTGCTGATAAAGAATCCTGGTAAATGACATGATTGCGCTTGGTTAATATGTTGTTCATAGGATCAAGAGTACTCTGCCTCTTTTGAGAACATTTTCTAAGGAAAAACCTCTACTCTTAATTATGCCACCACATCACACAATGCTGTGACCTTCTGTACTTTTGTACAAGCCTGAGAAAGCCATATTGAACACTGATTCCTCTCAACCATCTGCCACTATTGATTCCAAGTGGATTATGTTGTGCTGCCTCCCAGGAAAAGTCTGAAATCAAAAGACTTCCCTAACTGACCCTTTTTCAGTTGAAAGAAATGGAGGACTAATTACATAGCACTCCACTTGGGCTTGTCTTGTACTGAGTGTGTAAAGAGTAGCCAAAAGAGTAACTACCTGAGCCATTCAAACTCCTAATAAGCTATTATCAGCGTGAAATATCTGCCCAAACAGGATGCTGCTTTTTTATAGGGAAATTACATTGTTATTTCAGAAGGCAGTCATCATGTTATCTTGACCACAGTAAGTGCATTGCATTCAATATTTGTTCACATGAAAGCTTTCATAAGAAGCTATGTCTTGGTGGTTTGGTATTCATTTTATTGATGGAAAGATTGTAAGATAATGTAGTACATATCAGGCTACTGAGCAAACCCAATGGAAGTATCTATTTTTTGCGTAAGTGACCTAGAAATTTTGGTTAAGAATCTGTATTGATTTTGTAGGACTCCTTGATTGTGCTAGACTCCTCCAAATGACTTGGAGTGTTAATTTGCTTTAAAATCTCTACTGCTACAGAATACTGACTTAGGGGAATAACAAACTATAATGGAATGAGCTAAGAGGAAAAGTAATTTAGTGGATAGAGAGCTGGTTTTGAAGCCTTCAGTTTGTACTGTCCTCTCTCGCAATTATTTTGAGAGTCAGTGAGGTGGCACAATGCAGAGAGTGATGGACTGGGAGTCAGAAGGACCTGAGTTCAAATCATGTCTGAGAGGCTTATTAGTTGTCTTAGGCATATGAGTTAACCATTCTGAGTCTTAGTTTCCTTATCTGTAAGATGGGAATAATATAAACATCTGCTTTGCAGGATTATTGTGATGATCAAGAAAATAATACATTTAATGCATGTTACAAATGTTAAAGCACCATATAAATGCTGTTATCATTATTGTCATTATTAGTCTTAACATTGTTGAATAATTTTTCAGTTGTGTATGATGCTGTGTGACCCTTTTTGAGGTTTTCTTGGCAAAGATAAAGAGTGGTTTGTCATTTCCTTTTCCAGCTCATGTGACAGATGAAACTGAAGGAAATAAGGTTAAATGACTTGCACAGGGTCACGCAGTTGGCAAGTTCTGAGACTAGATTTGAACTCAGGAAGATGAGTCTTCCTGACTCCAGGCCTGCTGCTCTATCTACTGTTATTACCTGTCTGTTAACTACTTTAAAATATACATATTAATTTATTTTTAATATACATATCTTTGTGAATAAAGTTGGGAGACAAAAATCAGAACAAAAGGAAAAAGCCATGGGAGAGGAAAAAAAAAAAAACAGAAAAAAGAAGTGAACATAGCAAGTGTTGATTTGCATTCTGTCTCCATAGTTCTTTTTCTGGATGCAGATGGCATTTTCTATCCAAAGTTTATTGAGATTGCCTTGGATCATTAAACCATTGAAAAGAACCAAGTCTTTCATGGTTGATCATTGCACATTCTTTTTTTATGTTTATAAAGCTTTTTATTTTCAAAACATATGCCTGGATACTTTAACAACATGGACCCTTGCATTAGCCTTGTGTTTCAGATTTTCTCTTCCTCCCCCCCCAGATGGCAAGCAATTCAATATATATTAAACATGTTTAAATATATGTTAAATCCAATATGTATAAACATATTTATGCAATTCTCTTGCTGCACAAGAAAAATCAGATCAAAAAAAGAAAGTAAATGAGTAAGAAAACAAAATGCAAACAAACAACAAAAAGAGTGAAAATGTTATGTTGTGATTCACATTCAGTTCCCACAGCCCTTTCTCTGGCTGTAGATGGCTCTCTTCATCACAAGACACTGGAACTGGCATCAGTCATTTGATTGTTGGAAAGAATCACGTTCATCAGAATTGATCGCCATATAATATTGATGTTGCTGTGTATAATGATCTCTTGGTTCTGCTCATTTCACTTAGCATCAGTTCATGTAAGTCTCTCTAGGCCTTTCTAAAATCATCTTCCTGATCATTTCTTATAGAACAATAATATTCCATAACATTCACATACCATAACTTTTTCAGCCATTTTCCAATTGATGGGCATCTATTCAGTTTCCAGTTTGTAGCCACTACAAAAAGAGTTGCTAAATACATTTTTACACATGTGGGTCCTTTTTCCCACTTTGTGATTTCCTGGGGATATAGATCCAATAGTGGACTGCTGGGTCAAAGGGTATGCTGTGCACTACTTTTAATAAAAGGCAAAATAATGTAGTAGATAGAGAGCCACCCTCATAGAAAGTCATAGGTACAAGTCCCTCCTCACATCAGAGCCCTAGGCAACTCCATGAGACTATAAGTTGCAGAATAAGTGCCAATTAGTATTGGTAGAAGAAGCTGTAACTCTACCACAGTTATTTGTAATATATAGATGAACAGATATGTACATTTTTGACAGTTGGCTAATATTTGCCTTCCTTTTCATGGAAAGGAATCTTATAAACACCATGATGAAGATGAGTCTTCCTGAGTCCAGGTCTAGTGCTCTACCCATTGTACCACTCAGCTGCCTTTCATTCAGACTTATGAAGTAGTGCTTCATAAATACTCATTGATTGAATTGAGTGAGCTCCTTGGTTGTCTCCATCCATAACCACTTGAGGAGTTGTAGAATATAAAAAATTTTACAGTGGATCTTATTCTCTCTTCACTAGTTTTTAACCATTTTTACCACATCAATATTTTCTAGGTACTATGGAGCTGGAAAAAGGTAAGTTTACATTATTATAATACATTTACATGGTATGTGTCACATAAGATCTACTTGTAGTTCCAATGAAAGTATTGTGGTTTGGAGAAAAGAATGCTGAGTTTGGTGTGAGAAGACTTGAATTTAGGCACAGCTCTGCCATTTACTATTATAACCTCTCTGGTGCTCAGTTTCTTCCTTTGTGAACTGAGAAGGATATATCTTAAATTCTTTCTAGTTCTAACATTCTGTCCTTATGTCATCAACTTGTCCTCTTCCTCTTCGCAAGCACTTGAAATAATTCTAGGTATGTAGTAGGAAGCCAATATTGGCATTCTACCAATATTTCTCAAAATCTTTCTAACTTATTGGGACCTGTACTACACTGACATAGACTTTGAAAACCCAAAGTAAAATGTTATTTTGGTGAATGGTGTGTTCATGTAGGTCTAGTTTTGTTGTAACCATAGGCTGGATAATTTTTTTTTTGAGACTCAATTTCCTCAATTATCCAAAAAAGGAGGATTGACCTAAACATTTCTAAAGTCTCTTATAGTTCAAGTATTCAATAACTTTATGTTGGATTTATATTTTAAAATTAATTTTTGGACATTGGAATGAATATACACTATAAGGACCACTGGATTCAGATTCAGAGAATGTGGTTTTGGATCTTGATTCTGCCATCTATTCCCTTTGTTTCCCTTCAGTTAGTTACTTTGCATAACATAAGGAAGTTGGACTCAGGGACTTTGTAATACCCTCCTGGCTCCCTCTAGGATCCTATGACATTCTTTGGGTGATTGTGTGAGTCTGAGACTTAAATAAGGTAAGGAGAGAAGAGAAAGTTTAAAGAATTGAATGGGAAGGAACATCTGGATGGCCCAGTGGATACAGCACCAGCCTTGGAATCAGGAGGACCTGAATTCAAATCAGACTTCAGACACTTGACACTTATTAGCTGCATGATCCTTTACCTCAATTGCCTCAAAAAAATAAAGTCAGACTTTAAAAATTGGATGAGAAACTAGTAAGAATTCAGAGAGAATAATGATGGAGGGGAAAAGAGGGTTTGGAAATTAATTAATGACATTTAAGGGTCATCTCTTAAAAGAATAGAACAATTAGTAAGTACTTACTGTGTGGCACACTGTGTTAAGTGCTGGAGATACAATTACATGCAATAAAAACAGTCTCTATTCTTAAGGAACTAAGATTTGAATGGAGTAAAATCTGGCATAAAGGAGGGTTTAAAGTGGGTGGAGGAGAAAGAAGGGATAGGATGCTGACTGGGAGATGGAGAAGTCTACAGAGCAGCCATGAGTGAAGTGAGCATGGCCTGGAATGATAGGCTGGTCCATAGCCTCACCAGTTAGAAAAGATGGCACAGAATATCTGAAATCATATCAGGTTTCATTTCAGGCAGCCACTGAATTGTCTTGTTTTCAGGATGCCTACCCTGGGTCTTCATTACTATTACCGTTTCTTAGCAGTCATTCAGATTACTTGTCTGGATCTCACATATTGACACCAGATGGAGAAACTGGACCCTGTATTCTCTGGTACAAAGTGCTGACCCCATTTCTTCCCACTTGTGAGGTAGACTAGGAAATTAGCTGGAAAATTGCTTTGAGCAAAAGCAGTAGGACATTCCTTCTTTTTCCAGGAGCAAAACAATAAAATCTTCAGTGCCAAATTGAAAATTAAAAAAGGGGTTTCCTTTTCTAGTGATCACCAATGGACAGTTTTAAATATAGATTCCAGCACTGACTTTCAGATGGAAATTGCAGCAATAGAAGGGCAGATGGTAATACTTCTCAGGGTACATCTGCTCCTGATAAGAAATGCAAATGGGCATTCATTGAAACATTGAAAAGGAACCATGCCCTGTCTTGAGCATATTATACATGTGCACACCATCCAAACTGAAGCTTTGGCAAGGATAGACAGTGCTATCAAAGGCTGTCTTTATTTTTTAGCCTTTGCAGTAAATGTTGGGGAAAGCAAATCATTTTTCCTTTAACTCAGAGATTCCCCACCTTTGAGGCAGAGCTACTATATTTCTCTATCATTCTTTGGTCTCCTTTCCTAAATCATTGCAATGCTTATATTTAATCTTTTAAAATTTAAGTTATAGTAATTTTTTGTGAGAACTTGGTTGGCAAATTTCAAGCCCTTTTAGGAAGGTATTATAAAAATGGGGTTTGGGAATTGTTGATTGACTTAGAAATTATCCCAGTTCCCAAATGAATTTTAGTGAAGTATAATTTGTTCTAGGGAAGAATGGTTCTTTCAGTGATGTTAAATGAATTCTGGTTTTCCAATGAAAAGTATTCTTTGCCTTTTTCTTATTTAGAGGGAAGTTTGTTCTTTCTCTGTCTCTGTCTGTCTTGTCTTTCTGTCTCTGTCTTTCTGCAGAGGGAAGATTTAGCTCTTCAGTGCTAGCCATCTGACATCTTTCCTGAGAAACTTTTATCACATGATCAAGCTGAGACATTATTTCTATGAAAAGGATGGAATTGCTATAATGAGAGTTTGATGTTAGTGGAAGTAGTCTTTAGAATCTTTCTGAATTCAAATCCAGTCTTAGTACTCCCTAGACATGTCACTCTGGGGAAGTCATTAAATCCATTTGCCTCAGTTTCTTCATCTATAAAATGACCTAAAGAAGGAACTAGCAAATTACTCTGGTATCTTTGTCAAGAAAACCCCAAATGAGGTTGTGAAAAGTGGGACACAACTGAACAAATAAAAAACATCATCAACGTTAAAGTCTTTAAAAATGGAAAGAGTATTGGATTGGGAGTCTGGAAAACTGAGTTTGAGTCTGGTGTCCTTTATTAGGCATTACTTTGGACAAAAAAATGGAAAGAGTATTGGATTGGGAGTCTGGAAAACTGAGTTTGAGTCTGGTGTCCTTTATTAGGCATTACTTTGGACAAATCACCCAATCTCTCTGAGTTTCAGTTTCTTAATTTGTTAAGTTAAAATTGCTTCCTTGTGCTATCTACCTCAAAGTAATGACACTAAGGCACTTTATAAATACATATAGGTTATTATTTATAATGGCATGCATTAGTATACACAAATAGAGGAAAGATCTGTAATTTAGTCAATGTGAAGGACTCCCACGATACCGTAGAAAGAGTAATGAACATAGAGTCATTATTTTAAAAAATCCCATTTTTTACAAGAAGCCTTTCCCAACTCTCCATAATTCTAGTGCCTTCCCTCTCTTAATTATTTCCTATTTATCCTATATGTAGCTTGTTTGTATATTGCTGTTTACATGTTCTCTCTCCAAATAGATTGTAAGGTTGAGGGCAGGAACTGTCTTTTTCCTCTTTTTGTATCCTTAGAACTTAGTATAGTGCCTGGCATGCCATAGGGACTTAACAAATGTTTATTTTTTGATTGAATCATAAAGATCTGAATTGTAATCTTGACTGTGCCACATGCCACCTATGTACCGTTGGCTAATGATTTTAATTTATCTAAGCTTCATTATTCTCATCTATAAAAGGAAGGATTGGACTGGATGAAACTTGAAGGTCATTTCCAGTTCTGTATCAATGATCCAATGAACTGTCCACTGATATAGTTCATAAGCCCTCTATTGTTTAATAGATAAGTCCTAGGAAGTTCTGTCTGAGGTACATTGGGGTTATATGACTTACCAGAGTCACACAGCTAATAATTATAAGAGACAGGGTTTTAAGTCAGGTCTTTTTTACTCCAGGCCAACCACCATATCAAGTTTTCTCTAAATTGTAAAATATAATTATTATTGTAATAATAGTGAAGTTTGAGTGACTACTTTTCTGGAATAGTGTAGAGAGTTTATAATCAAATAAGTCCGACTAGATAACTTGGAAATTCTGGTCTGACTCTTGGCACTGTGATTCAGGGATAGAAAGAATAGAGATAGGAAACAACAATAGCCATGTGTGTGCATGTGTGTACATGCAAGCTTGTGTACATATTCTGCTCTGTTCTCAGTTCTGCGCTTGTACTCATTTGTTATTTCATTCATCTCATTTCAGTCATCTCCAATTCTATGTGACCCCATTTGGGTTTGTTTATTTTTGGCGTAGATACTGAAGTGTTTTGCCTTTTCCTTCTCCAAGTCATTTAGAGATAAGGAAATTGAGGCAAACAGGGTGAAATGACTTGTCAAGGAACACACTGCTAGTAAGTATATGAGGTCAGATTTGAACTCAGGTCTTCCTGAGGCCAGGGTAGGTGCCCTACCTACTGCATGACCTAGCTGCCCATTGTACTTATACTTTTCCCCATACGTAGACTTCACTCCTTACCCCTTGTTCTCTTAGTTATTTGGCTATAGTTGGCATAGTCTTGTCCCTATTTGATTATAAGCTCCTTGGGAGTAGGTCTGGGTTATATCTGTCTTTGTGTTCTGCTTTGTACAGTAGACCTGAAAGCATATAAAAATGTTAGCTATCATCATCATGGGCTTGCTTAGTACTTAGTAAATGTCTTGCACATAGTAAGTACTTAAGAAATTTAAACTGAATTTAATCAAATTATCCCCCTCTCTCCATTTAAGTAAGTCAGGCTGTACAATCTGAGCAGGTTTAGGGAGAAATGTAGTTTATGCTATGCTCAGCACAGCTTCTATTTATGCAGACACTTCACCTCTGGGCTTCCTGTCATGGGAAATATGCCCCTCTTGCTAGGTGGATTGCTAATGGAAAGGTTAGACCCTTTAATCATTGCTTTCAGTCTCTTGGGGACTTCCCCCTTGGCAAGGTGTGAGTTGTGCTGCTCCTTCTGCAGAGCTTTCAGGGGAAGGATTTGCCAATAGAGAAGAAATGTGGAGCAGACAGGAAATGCAGCATTAGCAGAAAATATCCTCCTTTTTAGCCCACCCAAAAGTTTCCACATCAGAGAACAGAGTGATCACAGTGATGATTACTCCCTGTTATGATTATGCGCTATCTTTCTCCTAAATGACAAAAGGAGGTCTTTGAAAGCAACATTTAATTCCAGAAAGGTCAGGGCTACTTAGAATCAGGATTCTTTTTCACTCAGGAAAGCTAAGAATCAGTCTTTCCAAAGATATATAGAATGTCTATGAAGGATGCTGGGAAGGGAGGAGGCTTTAGGGCCAGTACTACTGACCAACCAGGGGAGGGAGATGAAGAAAAGCTATTCTTTTGTATTCACTAAGAGGTAAAGCTCTGAGGTTGAATTCTGACCCAAACTGAAAATTTACTTTACTTGTTCTTGACCTACGCCAAACAGATGAAAATATCCCCAATTATAGAAAACAGTTTACTGAATTTCTAAGAATTTTGGTATATGGGGGGAGATACAACTAATAATAATAATAGTGAAAATAAGCATTTATCAAGCTACTCACATGTATCAGACACTGTACTAAGCACTGGATTGCATTCTCTACATTTCTGTCTCTTCACACTTCTTATCAAAGTCCTAACCACTGTCTGAGGAAATTAAATAAAATTAGATGAGGAGCTATATTCTTCCTCAGTACTGAATTTAGGTAGTCACCAGACAAAGACTAGATTGATTAATTTACCCTCATTCTTTATGCATTGACCAAATCTGACTAATGATCAGAAGGAAGAAGTCTTTGATTACATCAGTTAATAAAAATATCTCCTCACTTTTGACCAGGCAGAAGGGAGAATCTCTGAATAGTGGATGAAGTGCAACTGATAGATTTTAGGAAATTTTGTAGGGTGCTCTGACATTTTAAGTTATTTTTTGTTCATAGATTGTTACCTAAACTCTGAACTCTTGATACATGTTGACTCTGAGATTTTGTCTTAGGATGAGTTTAATCAATTTAATTAATTAATTAACAAAATTATTTTTGGTTTTCTTCAACAGATATCACTTCCCAAGATTCACTTTCTTCCAACCCAAAGTTCTCTCTTGAAACAAGTATAATCAGGTAAAACAGATCAATATATTAATGTCCACATCTGAAAATGAAGATGTCTAATTCAGCATCTCTCAACAAAAAAGTGGAAGCAATTTTCATCATTGGTTCTCTAAATTAATGATTGTTCCCTGAAATTGATCAATCATCTCAGGTTATTCTTCAGTGAAAAAGAAATGAGTATTCTAGAAACCACTGAAGACACATAAAAGCATTGATGTTATAAAGATCATTCTCAGAGCTAGAAAGCATGATGGAATCATAGACTTAGAATTTGGAAAGAATTCATAGGGTATCCAGTCCAGTTCCTAGCCAAACCACAGATCTAATCTACAATGACTTCAAGTAATCATTCAGCCTTGTTTGAAGACCCTTACTCTCTACCCATCCTTGTGATGATACCTTTTTTATTTTTTGAAAATCTTAGAGATCATCTAAGTATATTAAGTACTTATGGCTACATACAAAGTAGTCTGCATTTGTCTAGGCTGAGGCAGTTTTTACTGAATTTTTTTTTTTTGATTCATACCCTATCCACTTTTAGCCTCTTCTCAGATAAGAGTTTATTTTCTTTTTTATTACTAGCTAAGCTCACTTTTCTTTAGTCACATGAAAACAATGTCTTATTGTAATCTTCTAAACTAAAGGAAATAGTCCAATGCATGTTAAACATTGTAGAAATATATGTTAAATCCAATATATGCATACATATTTATACAATTATTGTGCACACAAGAAAAATCAAATCAAACCAGTAAAAAAAAAGAAGCAAAATAAAATGCAAGCAAATAACAACAAAAAGAGTGAAAATGCTATGTTGTGAACCACACTCAGTTCCCACAGTACTCTTTCTGGGTATAGATGGCTCTCTTTATCACGGAACTGGTTTGAATCACCTCATTGTTAAAGAGAGCCACATCCATCAAATTGATCATTGTATAATCTTATTATTGCCATGTATAATGATCTCTTGGTTCTGCTCATTTTACTCAGCATCAGTTCATGTAAGTCTCTCCAGGCCTCTCTGAAATCATCTTCCTGGTTGTTTCTAACAGAACAATAATTTTCATATTCATACACCATAATTTATTCAGCCATTCTCTAATTCATGGGCATACATTCAGTTTCCAGTTTCTTGCCACTACAAAAAGGGCTGCCACAAACATTTTTCCACATGTGGGTCCCTTTCCCTCCTTTAAGATCTCTTTGGGATATAAGCCTAGTAGAAACACTACTGGATCAAAGGGTATGAAGAGTTTGATGACTTTTTGAACATAGCTCCAAATTGCTCTCCAGAATGATTGAATCCATTCTCAATTCCACCAACAGTGTATTAGTATCCCAGTTTTCCCACATCTCCTCTAACATTTGTCATTATCTTTTCCTTATCTTAGCCAAGCTGAGAGGTGTGTAGTGCTATCTCAGAGTTGTCTTAATTTGCATTTCTCTGATCAATAGGGATTTAGAGCATCTTTTCATATGACTAGAAATAGTTTAAATTTCTTCATTTGAAAATTGTTCATATCCTTTGACCATTTATCAATTGGAGAATGGCTTGAATTCTTATAAATTTGAGTCAATTCTCTATATATTTTAGAAATGAGGCCTTTATCAGAACCTTGGTTGTAAAAATGTTTTCCCAGTTTATTGTTTCCCTCCTAATGTTGTCTGCATTAGTTTTGTTTGTACAAACACTTTTTAACTTAATATAAGCAAAATTATCTATTCTGTGATCAGTAATGATCTCCAGTTTTTCTTTAGTCACAAATTCCTTTCTCCTCCACAGATCTGAGAGGTAAACTATCCTATGTTCTTCTAATTTGTTCTAATATCATTCTTTATGTCTAGATCATGATTCCATTTTGACCTTATCTTGGTATACTGTATTAGGTATTAAGTCAATGCCTAGTTTCTGCCTAACTATTTTCCAATTTTCCCAGAAGTTTTTGTTAAATAGTGAATTCTTATCCCCAAAGCTGGGGTCTTTGGATTTGTCAAACACTAGCTTTTTACCTTTACTCTGTATGTTGCACTCTGCTTTAAATGTGTTTCTTGTAAACAGCATATTGTAGGATTCTAATTTTTAATCCAGTCTGCTATCTGCTTCTGCTTTATGGGAGAGTTCACCCCATTCACAATTATAGTTTAGTTTGAACTAATTCTGTATTTTCTGCCATCTTATTTACCCCCAATTATACTTTTCTCTTCCCTTTTCCCCTTTCCCTCCTCCCCAGTATTTTATTTATGAGCTCCACTAGCCTCAAGCAGCTCTCTCCTTTTAGAGCCCCTCCCCCTTTCTTACACCTTTTCCCTACTATTTCCTGTTTTCCCTTCTATTAGCCTACACTTTCCCTTTTCCCCTTTCTCCTCCCACTTTCCTATAAGGTGAGGCAAGTTTCTCTGTGAAACCAAATATGTCTAATATTCTCTCTTTGAGCCATATCTGATGAGAGTAAGATTCACACCATGTTCATCCTCATTCCTTCTTTCCCTTGATTATAATAGGTTTTCTTTGCCTCTTAATGAGATGTAATTTCCCTAATGAGGCATATTTAAAACATTCCAAATTCATAGTAATTCTGCCCTAGGAAGGATAGTTATAAAATATAGGAATAGCTTAAAATGACATTCCCAGGGAATGAGAGAAAATTCTCTAACAAAGGAAAAGTCAGTCTCATTTGTATAACATCCAGAGCTGTCCCATAGCATTCCTCATGCTATGGACAAAGGGACACAAAGGGCAACAACAAATATTTATGAGGAATAATATTAGATCTATCAGATGCAGTCTTTAACAATAAAAGAACATGCCTATAAACAGATGTAAAATTAAAATGAGTGCCAACTGCACCCATTTTAAGTAAGGCTGAGAAAGGAAAGAAGGACTTGTGTGTCTTTTTTTCCCCTCTCTCAGTATTCCTTGAGAGTGCCAGAGATGAAAAGCAAACAAACTAACCCTAAGACAGATTACAATTTCCCATTTTAGCACTTCCCTGTCCAGTATCATAGGAAGAGGTATGAGTAATGTTTCCAGGGCCATTGCAATGGTCACTGTAATGCTTCAATGGTCAGAAATGTTTAATACTTCCCTCTTCTTCATGAGGTTTTCTTTCTCTAAAGCTCTTTCAATAGGGAGAAAACACCTGACCTCCAACCCAGATTTCCTTTACATGCTGAGAAGAAATACAACTCTTAGATTCCCAGCAGGGCCTCTGTTCTAAGGCTTGCCAGAAGTTGGTAGGTACTCTTATGTAAGTGGAAAATGCATTATTCTAGAGGACCTGATGATTCTAAGGACAGAGAGGTAGTGTCCAGAAAGAGAGGAACAGGAGTTCTGAACACAATTGTAAGGAGAATTGACCAAAAGAAAGAAAAACTATATGATCTTGTTAAATTATTCATTTGTTCTTATTGCCTTTCTGTTCTTAAAATGCTCAAGAGTGTTGAATGAATGGATACCCAAATTCTTCATTTATCTTTAGTCCTATTTGGAGACAAAAAGATGGACTAATTGTCCTGAGATATTTTTTTCCTATTCCTGCTTTTATTACTATTACTACTACTACTGCTACTGCTGCTGCTATTACTGTATTACAACATGCTGATAAAAAATCATAGAATTGCTCAAGCCACTCTCCAATTGATAAATGGTCAAAGGATATGAACAGACAATTTTCAGATGATGAAATTAAAACTATTTCTAATCATATGAAAAGGTGCTCCAAATCACTATTGATCAGAGAAATGCAAATTAAGACAATTCTAAAGGTACCACTACACACCTGTCAAATTGGCTAAAATGACAGGAAAAGATAACGATGAATGTTGGAGGGGATGTGGGAAAACAGGGACACTGATACATTGTCGGTGGAATTGTGAATGGATTCAACCATTCTGGAGAGTAATTTGGAACTATGCTCAAAAAGTTATCAAACTGTGCATACCCTTTGACCCAGCAGTGTTTCTATTGGGCTTATGTCCCAAAGAGATGTGCAAGAATGTTTGTGGTAGCCCTTTTTGTAAGGGCTAGAAACTGGAAACTGAAGGATGCCCATCAATTGGAGAATGGCTAGATAAATTATGGTATATGAATGTTATGGAATATTATTGTTCTATAAGAAATGACCAGCAGGATGATTTTAGAGAGGCCTGGAGAGACTTACATGAATTGATGCTGAGTGAAATGAGCAGAACCAGGAGATCATTATATACGGTAACAACAATACTATATGATGATCAATTCTGATGGACATAACTCTCTTCAACAATGAAATATTTCAAACCAGTTCCAATTGTTCAGTGAAGAAAGCCATATACACCCAGAGAGAGGGATATGAAATGTGGATCACAGCATAACATTTTCATGCTCTCTATTGATGTTTGCTTGCATTATGTTTCCCTTCTCAGATTTTTTTTTCTTGTAGATACGACTTTTTCTTGCACAGCAAGATAACTGTAAAAATACGTATACATATATTTGATTTTTCAAGTATTTTAACATAATTAACATGTATTAGACTTCCTGCCATCTAGGGGAGGGGTGGAGACTAGGGGGGAATATTTGTAACAGAAAGCTTTGTAAGGGTCAATGCTGAAAAATTACCCATACATATGTTTTGCAAATAAAAAGCTTAAAAAAAATCATGGAATTGGAACAATAAAAATGTCTTCTACCTAAATAAATAAGCAGTAATAATAATAATAATAGCTGATAACATTTACAGAATTTTCTATACTGCACGTCATTTGTTCCTTATAATGATCTGTGAGATAATTTCCTAGAAAGAATACTGTCCTTTGATTGAGAACTTAAATTTTGTCTTACGCGACAACAAAGCAATCACTTAAACTCTCTAGTCAGTCAATAAAAATTTTAAGGATCCCCTATATGCTAGGTATTGTACTGAGGTTACAAAGAAAGGTAATTTGTAATATTGAACTCTTGAGGAGTTCAATCTAATGAGAGAGACAAAATGCAAATAACTATGTACCAGGGAGTTATATAAAGAAAAATTACAAATAATCAATAGAGTAAAAACATTAAAATTATGGAAGATCAGGAAAGGGTTCTTATACAATATATTTTACTTGGAAATCACTTTCTTCTATAAAACTGGTAGAATGCCAGTAAAATTACCATATAGTTTTATTATAAGGATCCATGAAATAAAGTATATATTTTGATCTTATGTGAGATATGCTGATTGCTGTTCTAAGTGTTGGGGATACAAAAGCAAAAAAAATTCCTTTCCCTCAACAAGTTCAAATTCTAATGGGGGAAGACAGCATGTAAATAACTAGGTCCACACAAGATTCATACAGAATAGAAGGAAAGTAATCTCAGAGGGGAAGGCACTAATAGTTGGGGGACCAAGAAAGGCATCCTGCAGAAAATGAGATTAAAATGGAGTCTGGAAGGAAGCCAGGGAGACTAACAGGAGTACATTCCACATATGGGGGATAACCAGTGCAAAAGCATGGTGTTATATGCAAAAGAGTAGTAAAGTGTGTGGGCAGGGGAGTCAAATATAACAATACTGAAATGTTGGAAAGGACTTATGTAAAGGTAGAGAAGGACTTTAAAGGTAGAGAAGGAAGTGTGTTCTATATTTTAGGAAAATCATTTTGGGAACTATCTAGGATGGATTGGAATGAGGACAGACTAGAGGCATGAAATCTAATTAGAAGGCTTTTGAGAGTCCAGATGATGAGGGTGGTGGCCATGTGAGTGGAGAGAAGGAGGTGTATGGGAGCTATGTCATGAAGGTAGAAAAGACAAAATTTGGCAAAAGATTGCATATATGGGAAAAGTTAAAATTAGTAGTTGAGGCTGATACTGATATTCTGAGCTTGGAAGGCTGGTGGTTTTTTTTTGACAGTAACATAATAGCTAGAAAGAGAGAAGGAAGATAAAGAGTTTTGTTTTATATATGTTGGATTTGAACTGAATTTAGGAAATTTACTTTGAGATATTTAAGATAATTTGCAAAAAGATCCTGCAAAATTTACAGCACCATATAGATGTCAGTTATTATTCCCATTTTACAGTTGTGGAAATTGAGGCTTATAGGGTTTAAGTCACTTATCCAAGGGCAATCCACAAATAAACAAGAGCTTGCATATGAAATGAAGTTTTCTGAGTCCAAATCTCAGGCTTTCCCCCATAATAACACAGCAGCCTAACAATAGAACTACTAATAATCATTGAAACATTTACCATTTTATTGACCAAATTCTCTTAGGAGCAAGTACAGATTTTCCTCTCTCCCCTACTCTGTGGCTAAAAAGCAATGTGGCTTTGGAAAGACATATTTCTCATTTGCAACCCCCAGAGCTGGGTTTTTAATATGGGAGGATTGGACTGGCAGTTTTTCCCAGGGGACTATGGATTGATCCTGTGTTTGTCTCTCACCCCTAGCTATTTCACAGTCATGCCTGCCCACACAAAATACCCTAGCTGGACGGCAGCCCAGCTGAAACAGACAAGGTTAGACAATGGGTACTGAGTTGTATGCATCCAGGACTTCTCTCCACCCATGGCCTTTTGCCCATTTTCTCTGAAAAACTTTCTCAAGGCTAGTCTGGTGGCCAAATCCCAGCCACTCCTTCAACCCCAAACTTCCAAATTAACATTCAGTCAAAGCAGGGCCTTTCTTAGTCTTCAGTCTGGAAAAGGATTTTCACATTGCCAATTAGGAATTGAGGTCGGGGTGGACAGGGATGAGGCAATATTTGTTAGACAGCAAAGGTTATTAAATTGAGAAACTTAGTTTGTGTCTACACAAAAGTGACAAATATGAGAAACTGTCATTTTGTCTATGGAATTGGCTTGGCTGATTTGTTTCTTGGTTTGACTGATTGCCTAATTGAAGTGGCATTTCTTGGTGCTATGTAGATGCAATGGGTGGAAGAATTTTCTGTGGGTAGGAGAATTGTTTAAAAATTTATTCTGACATATGACCCCCAAACCCTCAAATTTTTGGTCCATTCATCACACTTGTCTCCTCACTGGGGTCTTGATATTAATTCTAAGCTAACAAATAAGGAAATAGGAAGATAATAATATCACTTTATATTTAGGTAGAGAATTTGCTGTCTCATTTGATTTTTACAACAGTCCCTTGAGGGAAGAGTCTGTCTTTGCATTCAAACACATACATGTTCATGACACACACATGCACATGTGCCATGTACACATATGCAATATACATATATGTATACACATTTTATTTGAATTATATACAATGTATATACATAAACACAAAAATGCGTACACATGATGTTTCTGTTAGATATAAATATGATATACATGAGGCACAATGGATAGGAAACCAAGCTTCCGAGTTGGAAAGCCCAGAGTTTATTTTCCTGCTCTGACACTTGTTGGCTATGTGACTCTGGCCAAGTTATTTGATCTCTCATTCTCTCTAGGCAATAAATACTACAAGTGGAAAGCAGGGGCTTATTTGCCTTGTTGATAGAGGAAATTTCCTTTGGGGCATTTTCCTATATCAAAGAAATCATAGGTCCAAGTCAATATGTATATGCATGTATATATAACATACCTGTTTTATATATGTGTTATGCACACACATGTGCACACACAAAATAAAACTGTGCTTGGGCCTCTCCTTGCAAGGACAGAATAAATGCTTCCTCTTTATATCTGAAGATGCTTCTGAGTAGTCAATTTGGGTAAGGGGATCTAGTCTCACACATAAATCTCTGGTCCAGAGTTGAGAAGAGTGCTTGTGGTTACAAAGGAGAGAGACCCTTCCTGGATATTGACTAGAGCATAGACCAGGAGAGTAGTGAACATAACTGTCCTCTCTAGATCCCTACAATTATCTATGAAAAGAGCAGGCTGGAAAAAAAGCCTGAAGCTTCCTGCCCCAGAGATGAACAAAACCTAACTCTAACATAAAGTCCTAAGTCAAGAAATAATTTAGAAAAAATGAGCAAATAATGATAAGAGAATTTGATCATAAAAAGCTACTTTGTTGACAGGGAAACTCAAGATACATATTTAGAAGACAACTATGTGAAAACATCTATGAATAAATGCTCAAAGAAATATGCAGAAGGGACATAAGTTCAACAAGAATTCCTAAAAGAGATAAAGAATTTTTTTTAAAAGCAAAAAAGAACAATATTAAAAATCAAGTTAAGGTGATAGAAGAAAAATTGGGGAAAGAAATGAGAGTAATATAAAAAAGTATGAAGAAAATTTATAGCTTGATAAAAGACATAAAATATCAAAGAAAACAATTCCTTAAAAAGCAGAATTATTCGAATGAAAAATAAGGTACAAAATCTCACTTAAGAAAATAATTCACTAAAAACTAGAATTGGGGAAATGGAAGCTAATGATTCCATGGGACATGAAGAAAGAATAAAACAAAATAAAAAATTATAAAAAAAATTAGAAGAAAATCTGAAATATCTTATCAGAATAACAATGATGTGGAAAATAGATCAAAGAAAGATAATTTGAGAATGATTGATTATCAGAAAATCATAATAAGAAAAGAGCCTTTGCATCATATTTCAAGAAATTGTATAGGAAAATTATCCCAAAAGAACAACTTTCTGAAAAAGTTCCCAAAATGAAGCTCCCATGAATACTGTAGTCAAATTCTGAACATCCTAAGACAAGGGAAAAAAATACAAAAACAGAAAGAAATGATTCAAATATCCTGCAAGAAGTCAAGATCACACAAGATCTAGTGGTTATCTCTTTAAAGGAAGAGCGCTTGGAATATGATACTTTGAAAAGCAAAGCAGCTAGAATTATAACCAAGAATAACCTATCCAGAAAAACTGAATTTGGGGGAAAGGAAATGGAATTTTAACATTCAATCATAAGATTCAATATGCCCATCAGTTGGGGGATGGATGAACTAATGTGAACTGATAAATGCTGAGAGCAGACTGAAACATATTTTTCACTTTCTTAATTTTTCTTAATGTTCTTCAATCTCCTCTCAATGTTTATCAGTTCTCTCTTTGGAGGAGGATTGCATTTTTCATCATAAATCCTTTGGAATTGTCATAGATCATTGTATTGACCAGTGTAGCTAGTCTTTCACATTTGATCATTGCGACAATATTGCTGTTACAGTGTACAATGTTCTCCTGGTTCTTCTCATTTCACTTTTCTTAGTTCATATTAGTTTGCTCAATTCATTTAAGTCTTCCCAGAATTAAAAAAACAAACAAACAAAACATTCCTTTCATTATTTCTTATAGCACAATAGTATTCCATCACAATTATACTACAACTTTTTCAACCATCCCCCAATTGATAAGTACCTCCTCAATTTCTATTTCTTTAATATCATTAATTTTTTTTTCTAAGACTTCATATGTATAATGAGTATCATATTGCTTGCCTTCTCAATGAAGGAGGGAGAGGCTGTTAGGAGAAAGAGAAAAAAAGTAAATATGGTCTTCCATAACCATAAGCATCATCTCTGTAGAAACTCTTTGCAGAGGCAGAATTACTTAGCATTGAATTTTGATTTAGTTGTTCTTTCTAGTACATTACTATGATCATTGTATATATTTTTCTCCTTCACATCAGCTCAGATAATTTTTCTTTGTAACCAAAAAATGGTCTTGCCTGTCAAACCTGTGCTTGAATTAGTCAAATGTTTTGGAGACAGCCCATTCCACTTTGTCCAATCCCATTTTCCTTGTGGTGACCTGAAATCTGCATGTGACCTCTGTCCATTGTTTCTAGTTCTCCCTTTGGGACCAGACTGAACAAGTCAAAGACTATAATTTCTCTCTATTTTCCCCTGACATCAAATAGAAAGAGATAGTACTGCAATATTTACTTATTTATCTCAATCTTTGACTGAGTCATGAACATGGTAAAGCTTCTCTTATTTAGGTAATATTTCTTACCTTTGTAAGTCACCCACCATTCATTTTCAGAAGGAATTTACTTAAGATAAAGGTCAAATTATCTTATGAAGTACTGATGGTAGATATTCTAAGCTATGCAAAAATCTCCAAGCTATGAAAAGCCCCATTCTCTGATTTTAGCTAATCATAGCTCACTAATGCCCACATTGCTAAAAATAGAATTGGGCCACTTTACTATAAAAGACTGTCAAACTGGGATCTTGGTTACTGAGGAGCCTTGGATCCCATTTATTAGCGTACTCTGAACTTTGTTGCCTCCATTTCTCTTATTTGCAGATTTCCATTGTGATACTCTTATGTATGACAATATTCTATATATTAGAAGTGGCAATTATGCTCTTTAACTCCACCCCAGTCTTCTCTTCTGCAGGAAAATATATCAAATTCTTGCAACTGGTCCCATATGGCTCATTTTCTAGGCCCCTCTCCATAAAGTTTACTCAGTGCTAATAACATTGTAGATTTCATTGTAAGCATGTTGCCAGACATGGATACAGATCTGGATCTGCTGAGAGCAGTACAAAGGACAGGGAATAATATCTTGTTGGTTTTGTGCCTTATGCCTCTATTAACGTAATCAAAAATCACTTTTAACTTTTTGGACTCCACTTTTATTCTGTTGACTTACGTTGAGTTTACAATCCATAAGTCCAAGTTCTTTCCATAGACTGGATGGTCTTTGTAAAGGAGAATGGGTGAAATCCCATGCAGGGAGCAATGGAACGCTGTTAC
The DNA here is from genome assembly GCA_023553655.1 of Myrmecobius fasciatus. Classification (NCBI taxonomy): domain Eukaryota; kingdom Metazoa; phylum Chordata; class Mammalia; order Dasyuromorphia; family Myrmecobiidae; genus Myrmecobius; species Myrmecobius fasciatus. The sequence goes on along the minus strand of JAJPUD010000607.1, from coordinate 495,174 downwards.
TTTCTTTCCCTTCAACTATCCCAGAAAAAGTACAAATACTCCTTCCTCTTAGACTAAAGGAACACTTGTCTTGTAACCCCCTCAAAGGAGATAATATGTATTCATCTTCATTTCCATTCTATCTTTAGATTCACTTTTTCAATAAAATGTTTCTTTTTTCAATGAATCATCTATTTGTAGTCAAGGCATTTATCTCTGCTATTTTTTCAGACTTCAGTCTTCTGAGAGAGCTTCAATTGATAAATGATCCATCTAGTCTTTGTGGGTAAGGCGGACTAGTTTGGGGTCCATTGTGTATTACTAGCAAGTGATTTCTTTTTATATACTGGATAGATAGCCCACTGCTGGATTGCCCTCTAGTGGTAAAATGTACTTATTTGATCAAGAGTCAAGTAGATATAGTCAAATTTTGGCAATTACTTAAAAATGAGATGAATTTTAAAAAATAACTTTATAACCCATTAATAAAATTTTTCCTTTTGACTTATAGGGTAATAAGTTTGTTAACAAGAATTGTATTCTTTCTTCATAGATGTCATTCCTATTTAGATTACAGAGATGTGTCATCAGCCAAATCATAGTTTTTTTATTAAACTGACATGTTGACCATCTCTGTGGCAGTCTATGGCAGCTGATGAGAATATACAGTTAATTCAAATTCATTTAATAAACTTTATGTATCTACTATACTTAGAATCATGTGCTAGATTCCAAGATGAATCAGGCATGATCTCTGCTCTTGAGGGGACATGATGGGTACACAAATAACTAATTTACAATAGAATATAATAAGTAGAAATGAGAGGGACAAACAAAAATAATAATGTCATCAATTTAGACATATAAGCATCTCTAAGAGTCATGAAGAAAATGTGGGCAAATTATCTACCCATTTTAAGATTCATCTTAAAATGGGTAGATAATTTGCCCATAGATAATTTGCCCACAGTCACATACATAGTAAATGTCAAATTTAGTATTTAAACTCAGATTCTCTGAGAATATAGCTCTTTTTCCATTGAACCACACTGTCTCCTCAATTGTGCTTTAGAAAATAATTTCCTTATTATAATCCTGTGAGTCAGACTATATAAGGCTTTTTAATCCTTTAAGACTCATAAGAGAAAGGTGTTGATGGAGGAATTGGAGAAGATTTCACATAAAGAATTTTTTTGAGCTAGTTATAGAGGGAGAGTAAGATACAACAAATATTAAATGCTTGCTGTATGCAAGGCACAATGCTACATACTGGTATTACCATGATAAAAACAGAACATTACCTACTTTTTTTTTCCCTGAGGCAATTGGGGTTAAGTTTCTATTGGGCTTATATCCCAAAGAGATCTTAAAAGAAGGAAAGGGACCCACATGTGCAAGAATGTTTGTGGCAGCCCTTTTTGTAATGGCTAGAAACTGGAAACTGAATGGATACTTATCAATTGGAGAATGGCTGAATAAATCATGGTATATGAATGCTATGGAATATTATTGTTTTATAAGAAACGACCAGCAGGATGATTTCAGAGAGGCCTGGAGAGACTTGCATGAACTGATGCTGAGTGAAATGAGCAGAACCAGGAGATCATTATACACCACAGCAACAAGACTATATGATGATCAATTCTGATGGACATGGCTCTCTTCAACAATGAAATGTTTCAAAGCAGTTCCAATTGTTCAGTGAAGAAAGCCATATACACCTAGAGAGAGGGATATGAAATGTGGACCACAACATAACATCTTCATGCTCTCTATTGATGTTTGCTTGCATTGTTTCCTTTCTCAGATTTTTTTTCTTGCAGATATGATTTTTCTTGCACAACAATGATAAGTGTGGAAATATGTATATATGTATACATTCAATTTGTCAAGTATTTTAACATAACATGTAGTGGATTTCCTGCCATCTAGGGGAGGAGTGGGGACTAAGGGAGAAAAATTTGTAACAGAAAGCTTTGTAAGGGTCAGTGTTGAAGAATTACCTATACATATGTTTTGCAATTAAAAAGCTTTAATAAAGAAAAAAACTTAAAAAAAAGAAGTATAGGTTTTATTCAGTAGTCAAGATGAAGCTATGAGAGGATTTTGAGTAGGGAAATGACCCAATCATATCTATGAAGAAGAAAGGTAAATCTGATGTGGCATGAAGGACAGAGCACAGTGGAAAGAAATGAGGCAGAAAAACTCATTAAAAGACAATTGTACTAGCCTAGGTAGGAGATAATAAAGACTTGTAATAGAATGGTGGTGGTATTGAAATTTAGAGAAAATGGGGATAGATGCTAGAATCCGTTGAAGATCTTTAGGTGCTAATAGTTAGGATTCTATCCTTGTTTAAGTTTATGATTTAAAGACTGGTTGTAAGTACAAATCATAAGATAATGTGGTGAGTTTCTTTTCTCCCAAAGGGTATATGTGAATTGGTTTTTTAAAGCTCAAAATAAATGGTAAAAGTTCCCATTGTGATGCCACATTAATAACATACTTTGAATACCTCATCATGGATTATAGATGACTTTGGGTTTTTGAAGATTATACCATTGGAGTGCTAACTCAGGAGTTCTAACAAGCTAAACAAAGATTTCAGTGGGAAAGGAAAGAGTATGGATTAAAGGATCTATGTCTTAATAACTTCTCTACTATGTGTTATGTGTGACGTTTAGGCAAGTTACTCGATCTCTTTAGGTGCCAGACTCCTCATCCATAAAAAGGAGTTCAACTTTATCAGAGGCATGCAGCCCATGGGACTGGCAACATTCTTAAATGCTGCCCCAACACAGGTTAAGTATAATTGGAAATACTTACCAAAATAAATTTAAAAATGAAATAAAACATAGATAATTTTATAGTTTCAAATTAACTCAATGTGTGACCTGCAGGGATATGGATTAGTGGCCCAGGTTTCTATTTGAGTTTGACATCACTGGATTGAATGACCTGCAAGGTCCTTTCCTAAATCTATGATTCTTTGAATATGGTCTTGGTGAGAGACTATGCCATTTTATGAGAACTAGCCTAGCTTAGCTCAGATGTTTGTTATTAGGTGGCTGTGGCAAGAGTAATTTTTACTTTTGACATAGCAATTTCAGGACTATTGACCATGCCATAGAGAGGTTGGAATGTGCATTAATAAAGGGAACCTGCACATCTTTGAAATCTCATATCCTTTCAATATTGAAGTAACCAAGACAATACATTATAGAGTCTGTCAAAAGCTCCATAATTGTGTGTGTGTGTGTGTGTGTGCATGTGTGTGTGTATGTATGTGTGTAAGAGAGAGAGAGAGAGAAAGAGACAGAGAGAGAGAGAGAGAGAGAGAGAGAGAGAGAGAGGAGAGAGAGAAGAGAGAGAGAGAAAGAGAGAGAGAAGAGAGAGAGAGAAGAGAGAGAAAAAAAAAGAGAGAGGGAGAGAGAGAGAGAGAGAGAGAGAGAGAGAGAGAGAGAGAGAGAGAGAAAGAGAGAGAGAGAGAGGAAAGCAGTTTCAAAGTAGATAGGTGGATCTCTAAGATTTGTATCCTCATGAAGATTCACATATTGAACTGCCTGTGGAGAGAACATTTTATAGCAGAATGCTTAATGATTTGGCTTCAATTCAACCTTGGATTTGAATCCTGTTTCTGACATAAACTAGTTATTTGATCCTATGGACAGTTTTCTTTTTTTTTTTTTAATTCCCCTGAGCCTCTGTTTCTTCTTGTATACAATGGATAATAACAGAGTATCTTTACCATAGGATTTTTGCAAGGATCAAACAAGATAATTTATGGAAAGCTTAAAGCACTGTATAAATGTCACCTTTTAAAAAAGAATTATATCTGAGAATAGATAACTGCACAAGACTACAGCATCTCCTCAGTTACTGAAATATACTAAGTACATTTAACTCCACATGGATCTCAGATAAAATGGAACATAAGGAGAGATTCTCAAAGCTCCCCCAAGTCATCTTATGCAATTGTACGTCCTCTATTTCTGTTCTCAGAGATGACAGGGCTTAGGGAGATTATAGGGGAAAACCCAAAATTTGTTTCACTAGGCAAAGTGAAAACATTTGATTTTTTAAATTTTTATTTATTTTTATTTTTGAGAGGTATCTATACTTTTTATTTTTTCCTTTTTAAAGAAAATAATAGCTTTTTATTTTTAAAATATATGCAAAGATAGTTTTCAATATTCATCCCTTTAAATCCTTGTGTTCCAAATTTTTCTCTCTCCCTTCTTCTCATCCCTTTCCTTAGCCAGCAAGTAACCCAATTTATGTTAAACATATGCAATTCTTCTAGGCATATTTCCAAATATATCATGTTGCACAAGAAAAAATCATATCAAAAAGGGAAAAAATGAGAAAGAAAACAAAAAGCAAGCAAATAACAACAAAAAGGTGAAAATACTATGTTGTGATCCACACTCAGTCCCCACAATGCTCTTTATGGATGCAGATGGGTCTCTCCCTCACAGGTATATTGAAATTGGCCTGAATAACCTTATTCTTTTTTTTATTAAAGCTTTTTATTTGTATAACATATGTATGGGTAGTTCCTCAGCATTAATCTTTACAAAGCTTTCCGTTACAAATTTTACTCCCAGTCTCCTCCCCTCCCCTAGATGGCAGGAAGTCCACTACATGTTAATAATGAATAACCTTATTCTTGAAAAGAGTCATGTCCATTAGAATAGATAATCATGTAATCTTGCTGTTGCTATGTATAATGATCTCCTGGGTCTGCTCATTTCACTTAGCATCAGTTCATGTAAGTATCTCCAGGCCTTTCTGAAATCATCCAAGCATGTGATTTTTAGGGCAAGAAAGAAGATTGCAAGTTCCTAAAAGCTGAACAACATTAGAGAAAATTTTTTCTCTTCCTTTTAGGAACCTGGCAGGCCCTGAATTCAATTATTTCCTTGAGAATATTTGTTTCTAGTTTCTGACTTCCCCTTGGACTATCCCAAGTGTTTAAATCACCCCTTCTTTCCTCCATCTACACCAGGGATTCTTAACCTGTAGTACATGAGCTTTAAGATAAAAATAAAATATTCTAATAACTAGATTTCAATAAAATTGGATTCCTTTGCCATTCTATGCATTTTATTTTATGCACTTAAAAACATTATTATGAAAAGGAGTCCATGAAACAAAAAATGTTAAGAACCCCTGCTCTTTATATTAGTGAACCTATCAGTTCCCATGGGTCCAATAATCAGTTCTCTGCATATAAGTCCCAGACCCATCTATTAGCCCTCAGAATTTTATCAACTCTTTCAGCTAGACATCTTCAACTAGATGTCCTCTAGGTACCTCAAACACAAGAAGCCCAAAATAGAACTCATTATCTATACCTTCTGCCTCCCCTTTGCCTCCCTTCCCACTAACTTTCCTTGTTCTTTTGAGAGTACCATTACTTTCTAGTTAGATCTGCCCTCTTGGACTCATTCTAGATTCTTCCCTTGCCCTTACTCTCTTCTATCTGCTTTTTTTCTACTCATGTGTACATCATACCAATTTAGGTCCTCATTACATCTTGCCTAAATTATTACTCCACAGAGCTATAAAAATAATCCTTATAAAGCACAAGTATGACCATGCTATCCCCATATTCAAGAAGTTTCTGTGGCTTCCTAGTGACTCAGAAGAAATTTAAACTCTTTCATTTGGCAGTTTGGCTCTGTTCATAGATTTTCAGACTTAAATGTACATCTCCCCTCTTTGGAAACCCATGTTCCTGATAAGATGATCTACTTGGTGTTTATTAATGAATGGGATAAGTAAAGATTTTTCAGAGACTATAGGCTAAAGTTGATCAAACTCTAGGTCTAAATTTCAAGTTGATCATGCCAAAAAGGGAGTTATTGTTATATGCTGGCCAACAACCCTCTTCTTATTTCTGAAGAATTCAGTTCAACCAATGAATTTAAAAGTCAACAGGATGAGAGAGGACTTGAGGTTTTCAGCTATATAACCCAGCTTCTGCCTCTGCACTGGGCTACACCTTACTAAACAGCCTAGTGAGTGTGCTGACCTGCTTCTGGCAAGAACCAAATAAAAAGTTTTCTTTTTGTATATGGGTAGTCAATTTGGGTAAAACAGTAGGGCTAGTGTCCAGTCCCCCACACTAGGCTTAACATTCTATGTTATATGTATAATCTTTTTCCATGCCTTTGCACAAGCTATCTCCCATACCTATGTAGCACATATATAAGCTTTAGGGTCATTCTACTGCCTTATTCTTCCCACTACAAGTAGATTCTAGAAAAGAAGTCCATTTTGGAGAATGCCTACCTTCAGGGAGTGGGAAAAGGAAGAGGATTATGAAATACGAAATATGTAGAGTCAGCATGAAATTCAGAAATAAATGATTTTACTTCCTTTATTATATAGACATTTTTCCTTGGTATTTTCCCATGGCCTTAGAAGACTCAGGTGGGCTTCCTCCAGAGGAAGCTGAGGCTTAGAGAGATTAAGCTCAAGGCTACATAATATTTGGGCAGCTAAAGAAGACTCCTCTTCCTGAGTTCACACTTGGTCTCAAACACTAGCTATATGATCCTGGGCAAATCACGTAACCATGTTTGCTTCATAACTCTCAATTAATTAACTAAGCTCAGAGCCCCCAAACAACTTAATCAAATATTATTTGGTTAATAAACTAGAGGTATTTCTTTTCCCCCAAAATAGTCATTCATATCTCTCTCTTCACAAAATCCCTTAATCTTCTAGAGTTACATAAATATTAATGTTATTTAAATGCTATTTGTTAAAATGATATATAATAAAATAAAGACATAGTTATTTACTGTACTTGTGAGAAAAAAAAATATAGTGACCTGAAACTTCTACTGTAGTGATAGATGACTTCTCTTAATGAAGTATTTTTTAAAAAGAATTTTCTTCATCCTATTTGCAAGATAAAGGTTGCAGTAGTTTCATAAAGAAAATTCCTTCATCTTTTTTCCTTTGTCTTTTCTGGGTTCTCTCCAATTATGTCAGAAAAAGTGACATATTTAGCTTATCTCAGGTCCTTATTTTTAAGATTCTATCTTACTCAGTTAAGACAGTTCTACCAAGAAAATTAAAACAGTTCTATCATGAAAGAAGTTTTTATTTACTTATCTTACTATATCCTACATAGGTTTTTTTATAAATCAGTTAAACTCACAAAATTGCTGATTTCATAAGGAGAAGCATCTTGTAGCATGACAATTAGAATTGTAACTCTTAGCTTCTCTCTTTCCTAAATGATAGTGCATTTGAAATAGTTATCATAGAACCCTCATGGAAGTCAAAGAAGAACATTTTAAAAAGGAAGGGAATGGTCAATAGTGTTAAGTATTTTGGAGAGGTTAGCAAAGATGAAGACAAAAAAAAGATGATGAATTAGTTAATTGGATGGTAGATCCACTCTTCTCCCAATTATAACTATTATAGAGAAGGCTACTCCCTAGAATATGTGGCAAATATCCTATTGGATGAAGATATAATTGAAACTTGTTTTGGGGCTTGGTAGTTCAGTGATGTGTCCATTTATATTGGAAACTTAAAAAGGGTTTTGAGTATGCTGCTTAAGAGACTGTTAGACATTTCTAAACTGTTGTTTTTCCTCCATAACCCCATTTGGAGTTTTCTTGGCAAAGACACAGGAGTGGTTTGCCATTTCCTTCTCCAGCTCATTTTACAGATGAGGAAATTAAGGCAAACAGGATTAAGTGACTTGACCAGAGTCACACAGCTAATAAGTATCTGAAGCCAGATTTGAGCTCAGGAAGAGGAGTTTTCCTGATTCCCAGCCTGTGCTCTGTCCACTGAGCAGCCTAACTATCCTTTCTAAACTTTAACCTTGTAATCATGGGAATGAAGAAAATCCTTCATGATACTGAATCCATTTTTTTCAATTATCCTAGTTAGATCTTAGTTATATATTTCCATCATCTTTATGGAGAAAAAGAAATTTGAACTAGTCAGAACTTTCTACTCTTTAGTTTCAGATTAATCTGGTTATTCAGTGCCTTGTAAGAATGCTAAGTATATATAACTCAATCAATCATACCTAGATGTGATATTAAATAAGAAATGTTTCATTAAAGAAGCATAATGGATTATAAAATATGACATTCCTATAACTCTTTTTAGTATTATAAAAGCTATCCAGGTGAGCATAGTTAATCAATTGATTCCATTTCCTCCCAAATGATACCTGTCTTCCCCCAATTTTTTTTTCTCTCTTGTTATTAGAGTGATTATCTCTATGCATACTGAATATTTTAGTAACCAAATTAGTCAATCTTATTGTATAGAAATGGATTTGGAGTTGGAAGGCCTCTGTTCAATCCTGGCTCTATTACTTATTACTTGTGTTCCTTTTGACAAGACTTTTCTGGGTTTCAGTTTCCTTATATGTAAAATGAAAGACTTGAATTGAGTAATTCCTAAAGTCTCTTGCAGTTCTAGAGACATCTATAGTCTTTTATTTTTATTAAAACATTTTTTATTCTGAATTTAAACCATTAAAAAGATAATTTCTACACAGCAGAACTCAAAATGGATTCTGTAAGAAATCATGAATCTCCTCACATAACTTATCTTTTTAAATTTGTACAGTAAATTCTACATAATGGCCAAAATTATCCTGCTTATCTTTGCTTCCTTTTGTTCTCATCTATGTAGTTTAAAATATTACAATTGCTTTCTTTTTTGACATTATTATTGATAATTTTCCTCCTCCCTAGTCCCCAGTTAACCAAGAGAAAGAGAAGGAAAACTGTGTCTTGGGACAATATGAATAATCAAGCAACATAAATGTCCACCTTGGTCTTGTGTCCAAAATCTTTTTATAAGTAAATAGTTAATATGCTTCACTATAGCTCTTCCGTAGACATAAATAGTCATTAATTAGAATTCTTGAATCTTTCAAAGTTGTTTTTCTTTAGAGTGTTTACTTTGTTCTTCTGTTTACTTCATGCTGCCAGAATGATTTTATCCAGGATTCTCTGAAATCATCTTCTTTGTCATTAATTGTGACATTCATATGCCATGGTTTATTTAGCCATTCTTTAATTGTATGCAGCAAACTATGGCAGTCTCTCTTGATTCTATTTTTCTTCTCTCTAACCATTTTACTACTCCTTTTCAGAGTCAGTATATTTGTTTTGCTTCTTTAATCCTCCATTTCAACCCTACTTCCTTCCTATCTGTTTGTCAATCTATTGAATTTAATGTATTTCTGTGACAAATTCTTTGTATCTATATGTATGTGTTCATCGTTTTCTGTTTCAACTAACAGCATAGTTATCCCCTTTAAACTCCTTCAATATATATATATTTAAACATTAAGGATCTAGGGAGATACTAGTTTCTTCTCTGCTTATTAGAATGGTAGCACAACATCATTATGCAGCCTTTTCTATTTGGTCAAATGACTAGCTTTCTGTGGTTTTCTGGACTTTTGTGTTTGTATTTCAAAATTTTTTATTCAACTCTGATATTTTCATCAGAAATTTTGAAAAGTTTTCTATTCCATTAAAATCCATCTTTCCTCTTGAAGAATTATGTTTAGCTGTGAAGGTTGTTATTTCTAATTGTATACTTTTAATTTTGACTTTTTGAAATATTGTATTCAGAGGTATTTGAACTAGTTTGAGCCTGGTTAAAGAAACTCTTGAGAATCAATTGTTAAATTTTCAATGCCTACCCCCCACCCCCTCCCCTAGATGGCAGGAATTCTAATATATGTTAATTATGTTAAAATATTTGACAGATTGAATATGTGAATACAGTTATCTTGCTGTACAGGAAAAAAAAAAACCTGAGAAGGAAAACATAATGCAAGCAAGCATCAATAGAGAGTGTGAGAATGCTATGTTGTGGTCCAGACTCAGATCCCACAGGCTTCTCTCTAGGTATATATGGCTTTCTTCATCACTGAACAACTGGAACTGGTTTGAAACATCTCATTGTTGAAGAGAACCATTCATATACCATAATTTATTCAGCCATTCTCCAATTGATGGGCATCCATTCAGTTTCCAGTTCCTTGCCACTACAAAAAGGTCTGCCACAAATATTCTTGCACATGTGGGTCCCTTTCCTTCCTTTAAGATCTCTTTGGAAAATAGGCCCAATAGAAACACTGCTGGGTCAAAGGGTATGCACAGTTTGATAACTTTTTGAGCATAGTTCCAAATTGTTCTCCAAAATGGTTGGATCCCTTCACAGTTCCAACAACAATGTAACAGTGTCTCAGTTTTTCCACATCCCCTCCAACATTCATCAATATCTTTTCCAGTTATCTTAGCCAATCTGACAGGTTTGTAGTGGTATCTCAGAGTTGTTTTAATTTGCATTTCTCTTATCAATAGTGATTTGGAGCACCTTTTCATATGACTAGAAATAGTTTTAATTTCATCATCTGAAAATTGTCTGTTCATATCCTTTGACCATTTATTAATTGGAGAGTGGCTTGAATTCTTATAAATGAGACAATTCTCTATATATTTTAGAAATGAGGCCTTTATCAGAACCCTTAAATGTAAAGATGATTTCCCAATTTCTTGGTTCCCTCCTAATCTTGTCTGCATTAGTTTTGTTTGTACAAAACCTTTTTAACTTAATATAATCAAAATTATGTATCTGTTGTTTAATTAAGAGTTCCAGTACTTCTTTGGACACAAATTCCTTCCTTCTCCACAGATCTGAGATGTAAACTATCCTATGTTCCTCTAATTTGCTTATAATAAGTGAACTCTTTCTTTATTGAGTTTGTTCTCTTTTGGAAGATTTATGATCCTTAAATTGTGCTTTTTTGTATTTGAGGTCAATTGTTTCTGCTTGTATAGTGTCTCTCCCTCCCTTCATCTGTTTCTTCCTCTCTCTTCCCCCTCTGTCTGTTTCTCTCTGTTTTAACAATATTGCTTTTTGTTTTTCTTCCTGATTTTCCTTCATTTCAGCATATTTATATTCCAAATCTGTTGTTTTCTTTATCATCACAATTGACCAGTTCAGAATTGTATATCTTACCATCCCAACCCTACTGCATAAGTATTAGCACGTTTTTCTTCTTTAAATTACATTGAAACATTTAATAAATGACTTTTAAAATTAGTTATGCATATGTTATTCACAAATATAAATATATACTAATTATACAAATTGTAAGCTCTTCCAAGGGAGGTACTCTTGTTTTTTTTCTTCAAAACCCCTGTATCTAACAATTAGTGTCTTATTTAATAAATGTTTGACAATTGTATATGAGGTTCGGGTCATATCACCATCAAGATCAAGGACTTGACATTTAACCCTGTCCCTACTAATTCCCCAAAAAAATATCAGAGGGAAGAGGAATTGCATACAAAAAATAGAGCAACAAATAAATCCATGGATTAAGAAAACCTTATCAGCAAATACTGTAAAATACAAATCCTGAAGGTGGTTGCTCAGTACCCTCCATAGCCAGCATCCACACTTATGAGGGATGCACACACAGATATATTTTCTTGTGCATAGCATACACACAGGGATTCCCTTCCTATAGAGACTATGCTAGATACTTCACTTGAAGCCCATCCTCTACCCCATTGTCAAATGCAACCTACGATAACTGTCTAATTGGGTTTCAGGAGAAGGGGAGTTCCTGGGGGTGAAGTCCCTCTAAATGGGAAGCTCAAGGCAAAAGAGACTATATGAAGAATGTCCACCTCATTCTCCCCCAAACCTGCAAAAGGTAGCAAAAACTGATTTAACCAATCAAGATACACAGGGAAGGAACTAGGGCAGGAAGCACAGTATGCACTGTGAGAGGCTACACCAGACCTTAATCTA
>JAJPUD010000607.1:404374-483356 GCA_023553655.1 Myrmecobius fasciatus | reverse complement strand
AATCAGCTCCAGAAGTGTACCTATCATTAAAGTGGAAGAATCAGAAAATAATGATAGGGGCTAAAATCACCAAAAATCTCAAGACAAAAAAAAAATCCTCAATTAAAAATCTAAACTGCAAGCTTAAATCAACAAATTGGATATTATAATAAGAAGAAAGGATAAATACTAAAATCTCAAAACTTTTACAAAATTCTTTTAAAATATATTACAAGGCAAAGGAAATTGAACTAACACCTAAAGAAAACAGAACCCTGTAGAATTATAAAAGAATGTATGTATATGGGGGGGGGGAGATACTCAAGATTAGTTCCAGAAAGAAATGAAAACTATAAAAGAAGTTAGACAAAAACAAATGTCAGAATTTATTACCTGTAAAAAAAAATTCACCAAGTAGAATTCATTGTACCAAGTATCAAAGACATAGCTTGCATCTCTTTTACCTTTTTCAGTAAATGCCATGTTTTCTCAAACCCTTTCTTGATTTAAAGCAATGACAAGTAAGTCTGCATTATCTGTGGTATTGTGGGAAATCAATAACTCTAATAATGGATATTGAAAAATAATCCCTAAATGGGAAGATTGCCTAATACTTAAGAGCTATTCAAGTATGTACATATGTGGGCAAGGTGGGGGAATGGTGAGGAAGGAAGGAAATAAGGGAGATAAGGAGTCTGGTTGTCTAATAATTCTTTATATAATGTTTTGAGATTTTCCGGTGGTAAGAGCAAACTGTCTTTCTGACCACCTATTAAGTTGTTTAATCTTGGATCTGTTCACTTAAAAGTGCATTACCTGTAAAGTGACTCCACAGATAGTACAGGTTTTATTAATCGTTTTATGTCTATTGATGTCCTATGGGCAATTGTCCTTTCTGTGTTTTCTTGAAAGTCATATTCTGTAGCTATGTATACTAATCTAAAAAAAATCAGTGTTCTTTATATTTGAATATTTGGGACTCTAGAACAAATCTCTAAATGACAATTCAAATTAGTGAATTAATCACTTACCATCTTGCCTCCTCTTCCTGGTCCACCATATTCAGTATTTTAACATGGTGTACAGCATAAAGCTGAATGGATAGCCATGCTTTTCTATCAGTTGTACTCTATGTGTATATACATATACATTTTTGTACATGTGTATATATATATATGTATATATACATACAGACATACACACACACTATTTATACATGTATTTTATCCTAGAAACAACAGGGACTAGACTTGGGATTTCATTTGTTTAGGGAATGCCTGATGAGGAAACCAATGTAGATAGGTGTATGCTTTTCAACTTCAGTATTAAAGAATTGCTTAGGTATATTGAGAGATTAAAAGATTTGCCCAGAAGGTCACTTACATTGAGGTTAGCTCTCTATTCATTATGTATGCTGCTGAGCTTTCCTCTTATCTCCTCCCTCTTCTCCTGTCTTTTTCTCACTCATCTCTGTACTCTCATCCCCTTCCTTCTTTCCCCTTCCAAATCTGCTTCCTCCCATCTCCTCCTCTCTTTTTCTCTCTCCTTCCCATCCATCTCCCTCAATTTCTGGGTTCTGTCTAAATTTATATCACTCTTATTTATCTGTCTTATTATTTTATATCCATATTTGTGTCTCTTGGACAGTTAAAAGGTAATAGGATCCTAGAACTGGAAAAGGCCTTAGTGAATATCTATTAAAGTTTGACTTTTAATTTTATATCTAAGGAAACTGAAATCCAGCAGTATGAAGTAAGCTGCTTGAGGATGGAGAACTGGGATTAGAATTCATATCTGCAGACTCCAAATCTCATATGTTTCTATACCATGTAGCATCTGAGGTACTTCAGATGAATAGTGAAAGTTCAGAACTGAATAGAGGGAAAAGCTTAGGGGCATAACCCATTTGGCAATTCTTTCATTGCCCTAAGGTGCCTTGCTGCCTACATCATTTTTAAACACCAATATACTCCTACCAGTGCTATGTGGCTGTGAATCACAGAACACCATGATCTTAGAAAAATTACTATATTAGATGGCCTACAGGGTAAGGGGTAGAAGTTTATGTCCAACAAGAGTTTTGCAGATAATGTATCCTCCAGGATAGGCTGTACCAGCAAAGGTTAAGAAATGAGAGTGAGATATGACAGTTGCAGTTTGTGGTTTCACTGGTACCCTTGAAACAATAAAAGAGCCAGAGAAAGATGTCTATCAGGCATAGCCTTTATGAAGGAGTTATGGAAAGAAATTGAAAAAAATGCAAAAGATGTTATAGGGAAGGACTAAGATGTACACCTGCAGAGAAAATGCCAGAATGAGGGAGATTTTACATCAAGTCCATTAATCTTTTGAAATATGGAAATTGCTATTTTTTTCTCATGTAAACATGAAGTGTCAAAGTGATGGGAAAGCCTAATATATAGGAGAATTTCCCAAACTTTTCCAAGTTTATTGTGAATCAAAGCTTGGAAAAGTTCAGAGGCAACAAAATAAATTTGCTGGGTTCTTACTTTTAGATATTTGTGCACTTGCTTTTGATGTGGATTGAACAACACCCTCTAACCTTATGGTTTCTTCCTGTTGTTATCAACTACAATAAGCCCCATTCAGTTCATGAGGTTGGCAAGAATGCTTGTGTCTGATTATTATCAGCAATTCCTGTTTCTGCGTTGCCAACAACACCATACACCACAAATGGATGTATTCCATACCACTTGTAATCTTTATAGCCACAAGCACATTGAGGATAGCATAACTAGAGTCTGTAAATGTATACAGGACCATGCCAGGTCCAATATAACTTTTATGATCAAAAAGCATATATTAAATACTTACTGTGTAGAGCTCATCATATATTGGCTTGTCTGATAGCTCTATGAAAAACCTCTATCAGTTCAAGGATGTGTGTAAATTGATAGGTATTGATTTTAGTTTTTATGAAAGAAAAAAAAAACTTAAGTGGATCTAAAATAAACTAGTGGCCAATTGTATACAAAACTGACTCAGAGAATGAGAAAATGATGAAGTGCTTTGGTTACAACCACTAACAAGAAAAATGAATAGGAGGAGAATAGGCCAGAATAAACAAAACAAAACAAAAATAAAATTGTTACAGCAACAATGGCACAATGTGGACCAAGGGAGCAAAAACATTGTTTAATTTCTCAGTAGAATCACAGATCAGGTTGACAAGATAGAAAACAGAAATTGGTGGGCACTCAGAATGCCTGGAAAAAACAGTGTGTTCAGCCATTCTAAAGGATTCCCATGTTAAAAAGTTCATAGGGTATTGGAGGTAAGCTTTATTGAAGGCAGTCTTTCATGTGAAAATCAACTGGGAGGAGGGTCATGTAGCAAAAACAATAGACAATAGACAGACTGCCTAATTAAGAGGTTAAATTCCAGAAGACCCATAAATAGTTAGTGGGAGGCCGGAAAACTTACTGTGATGAACCAATGATGACTTTTTGTGCAATCATGGCAAAAGTGAGTGAGAGATCATTTATTATTTAATAGATCATTATTACCCTGGCATTCAGGGTAATATGACTATTGTGTGCAAAGCACTCTACTAGGGATTGTGTAGAAAGAGTTATTATGAAGATGTGATGAATCAAGGAAGTTGTTACAGATTAACCTTTTGGAAAGCCTTTTGGAAGGCTTTTTTGTTCTGTCCTCTCCTCTAGCCTCTTGATCTACTAGTATAAAGGTAATAACTCAGGCTGGCATCTAGTGGGAGAAAAAGAAGCTTTACTTAGTATCATAGATTGATAGAGCTATCTAAGAAAAGCTCTATACTTAGCATTTTAAACCAAAATTGGCCAGAGATAATTTATTATTATATAAATATTTCTGTTTGGAGAGAAGTCCAGAAATCCAGATCTGTGTAGTTACTTCTTCTGATCATAATGTTCCAAGCAATTTCTATTTTCACTTCATAGTAACTAAACTAAACTAAATATATATATATATATATATATATATATAAAAAAAATAAAAAAAAAAATATAAATAAACAAAAAATAAAAATGAATTATTTTGTCTTTTTTTTTTTTTTTTTTTTTTAGTTTTTAGGTTTGTTTTTTTTTTTTTTTTTCATTTATCAAGCAGAACAATAAGAATGTGTTGGAGGTTGAATTGTAGGAGGAAATACTTCCTGAAACCTTTCTAACTACTTCCTCTAAAGATTCCCTTTCAACCTAGTTAACAGTAAACAAAGAAATACTACTCTTAATTAGATTCAACAAAAGGAAATCCCCACTTTTAGTTTGGTCACTATAAATAAGACAAACTCTCTAATGATTTTAGGTTCAGGGAATCAAGATTCCTCCCTAAAATTGATTAAGCCTTTTGTTCAATGAAGACTGATTAGGTCTTTGATTCAAGTGAGACTTTAAATTGTGACAGTTATATTATTTCTTAATATTTTATAAGATAGATGAGGCCTTAGTGTGCTTTTTTGGTGTGCTTCCACAGGAATCAAAGATTATTTAGTTTAATACAATCATTTTTACAGAGAATGAAACTGAGGTTCAGATGGGGAATTCATCTTATTCAGAATTATTTAGAATCAATATAGAATATATAGAATCATATAGTGACTAGAAGTTCAAGAACTAGATTTCCTGATCCCAAGTTCAGTGTCTTTTGACTACATCCACCAGTTGCCTAGCAGCTGATGCTACAAAAGAACTCAAGTTCATATGCCTAGAATCAGTCCAAAGTACTTTTGTGTATTTCATGAAGACAAAATTTTTATTACTTTCAATCATGTTTAAAACATTGATTAGTCCTGTTTTGAAAGCCCACATTCTCATTATCCATCTTTCAATCCATATTCCCTTCTTCTAGACTGTTACCTAAAGCATTACATACTTTTCCCTATCTCCATTACTTTTGCCTTCAGGTCTGGACTGAGCCTACAATTTTTTCCCTCCAATCCCTAAAACCCAAAAGGAAGCCCACAATGAAGGCAACTCAATTTTGGATATTTTAAGGCATCAATTTTCATGATATCTGAAAAAGGAAAGGAAACCTAATATGTTAAAAACTATCTTAGAGGGCAGAGCCATGATGGTGGAGAAAAAGCAGGGATTTGCCTAAGTATTCCCAAATTCTCCTCCAAACAACTTTAAATAAGCCTCATAACAAATTCTGGAGTGATAGAACCAGCAAAAGGACAGGGTAAAAAATTTTCCAGCCCAAGACAATTTAGAAGGTTTGCAGGAAAGGTCTCACTCACATTGGGGTGAGAGTGGAGTGCAGTCCAACATACACTGTACCCATATAGGCCATGCCTCAGTAAATCAGCAGTAGAAATCGAGGGTAATTGAATTATCAGAGGCAGAAGCAGCTACTAGAGATCTTACCTCACAGACCTAAAGGGGGATGGACAACTGGCCAGAAGAAGATTATAGGGAAGCATTTATTGGTACTGGGCATAGGAATCTGTTGTATTACTCACATATAAATATGAGTTGCAGTTCTGGGTCACAGTCCTAGGGTGAGGAGGAACATCAATACACCGTTTGTGGTTACAGAGGAGTAGGGACCATGCTCAGAATTCTAGGGCTGAAAAGAGTGAAAGGGGATCATGCACAGATCAAAGTACAGGCCAGGACAGTAGTAAATACACTTATTCTTAGATCATATCAACTTGGAAGAACTGAAAAGTTACAGACTTCCAGAACTAACTTTGCAAACAGTTGCAAAAAAGTGAATTATTGAACTACTTGAAAGCCATGATATTAAAAAAAAGAGCCTAGGAATAATCGTTGAAGAAATTATCAAGGAAAATTGTCCTAATATTCTATAATCAGAGAATAAAGTAGAAGTTGAATGAATCCCCCAAGCACTTCCTGAAAGAGATTCCCCCCCCAAAAAAAAAGATCTCTAGGAATATTATAACTAAATTCCAGAGCTTTCAAGTCAAGCAGAAAATATTGCAAGCATCCAGAAAGAAACAATAAAAACATCATGGAGTCATAGTCAGAATAACAAGACTTAGCAGCTTCTATATTAAAGTATTGGAGGGCTTGGAATATGAAGTTCTGGAGGGCAAAGGAGTAGGATTACAACCAAGAGTTACCTATCAAGCAAAACTCAGGATAATTCTTCAGGAAAAAAGGGTATTTAATGAAACATCTTCATCTTTTTGATGAAAGAACCAGAGCTAAATAGAAGATGTGACTTTCAAATACAAGACTCAAGAAAAGCATAAAAATATAAAAGAAGAAAGAGAAATAATAAGGAATTCATTAAGGTTAAATTGTTTATATTCCTACATGGGAAGATGATACTTGTATTTCTTAACTTTCTCACTGATAGGGAAGTTGGAGTATACATAGACAGATGATAGAGGTGTGAGTTGAATGTGATAAGATGATCTCAAAAAATCAAAGTAAAGGTAAGAAAGAGGAATTCACTGGGAGAAGAAGGAAGAGAAAAGTAGAATGGGGCAAATTATCTCACATAAAAGCGATGCAAAAAAGCTTTTACAGTGGAATAAAGATTGGGGGGGGGAAGACATGCAAAGTAAAATGAGTAGAACCAGGAAAACATTGCACACAGTAAATACAGTTTTGTATAATGATCAGCTGTGAGTTGATCTCAGCAATATAATGATCCAAAATAATTCTGAAATACTTATGATGAAAAATGCTATTTATTTCCAGATAAGAATTGATGGAATCTGAATGCAGGTTGAAGCATACTTAAAAAAAAAAAACGCCACATTTTATTTTTCTTGATTTTTTAGACTGTATTTTCTTTCACAATATTACTAATATCAAAATTATGTTTTTCATGACTGCACATGTATAACCTACATTAAACTGCTTGCTATCTTGAGTAGGGAGGGGGGAAAGGGAGGAGAGAATTTGGAAATCAAAATTTTAAAAAATGTTAAAATTATTTTTACATGTAATTGAGGAAAAATAAAATACTAAATTAAAAATAAAAATATCTTAGACATTATTAGAAAAGGTGACAAATATTAATAGCTACCGATCCATAAATCTGCATTCTCATTTGTATAAAAATTTAATGCAAATGGTCTAAATACACAAAAAAGACAATCTTAATGAAAGTATAAAAAGAGAACAGGCAGGCTTTTATAAAACTATATTCTACAATTAGCAACAACTCTGTAGTCACATAATTGTGTAACAGAGACAATGAGGTAATTTATAATTATAATTTCTTGACCATAAATATATACATGATGTTAATATATTTCTGTTCAGAGATATCACTGCTAGGCATTTGCCCCAAGAAGGTCAATATATAGCAAAATATTTATCATGATACTTTTTATAACAGCAGAGAATTAGAAACATAATAAGTGACCATCATTTGGGGAATGGTTAAACAAATTGTTATCCATGAAGTAATTGAATATCACTGCACTATAAAAAGTATGTATGATCAATACAGAGTAACGGAGGGAAACTTAGAATTGATAGAAAATTAATTAGACAGAATCAGAAAAATGAAATGCATAATGACTACAAAAGTGTAAATCAAAAACATAACAATAAAACAATTAAAACTAAATACTATAAAACTATAAAGCCCACAAAAGAAAATTAAAAAAAATATAAATGGAAAAAGTTATTATGACCTCTAAGAAGACAAATGAAAATTCACCTCTTTCCCTCCTTTGCAGAGGTGTGTGAGAACAGATGTGGAATACTGCATATAATGTTGGATTTGGATGATGTGTTGGCTAGTTTTCCCTTTTAAAATTCTTTCTTACAAAGGATAGCTCTCTGGAAGAGGTAGAAGAAGTTTTGGGAAATCTATTTGACAACCTCATCAGCTCCCTTGTATTTAGCTATCATATCTATGCATGCATCCCCCACAGTTATATAATGTATTGGATGTCTCTTATGAATCTGAAATCGAACACTATGATCTCTTCAACTTCACTAATTCTGCACAGCATAACCCATAGTTTCATTGAGCTGTGTAAGCTTTTCCCCCATGACACCGCAGAGAGTGATTCAGGAAAGGAATTTGCAACTTAGGTGCTATCTCTGATTGCTTGTTCTCCTTCATTTTACATATTAATATTATCAATTGTCAAATCTTTTCTACATCTACAGCCTCTATTTTATCTTCCCCCTTCTCTTTACTCACAAGGCCTTAATGGACCTCATCACATTTTGTTTGGTCTATTGATATAACCAAGTAATTTCTCTACTAGTCTGAAGCTTCTCCCCTCTTAAATTTATCCTTCACATAGTTGCCTAAGTGATTTTTTTTTCTAAATCTCAAGTTTGACAATTGACTCCTCTGCCCAATACACTCAGTTTCCCTTTTACCTTGAGGATCAAATGTATACTCTTCTTGTTGACTTAAAGATATTCACAACTTGGCCCCAATCTTATTTCCTCAGCACTTCATACCACCCCATACTCCCCAAATTATCTTGACTATGTTTTTTATAGACTTAACTATGTTTTCCTCTTTGATAAAATATAAGTTCCTTGAAGTCGAGGGTTTTTGTTCTATTTTGTTTTGTTTTGTTTTGTTTTCATATCCATAGCACCTACCCCAATAAACCCCTCATAACTATTTGTTGATTGACTGAAACAATAGTTAAAGTAAAAACAAAAGCTTTCAATACAATTAAAAAGCTATTTTATTTACTGAAACAAAACAATATATTAAATACTATCCTCCATAAGATGTCTGTCTTGTTAGTGATAGATTCATACAAAAGTCCTTGAAAGATAAAACAGAAGAGAAAATTTTATTTGATGAGCTATTATTAACACCAAATAAGGTGATCAATAGAGTGATGTATTTCAAAGGTACTTGCCACTGTCAGAGAAGATATCCAATGTGGAATAAAAATGGAATGTAGAGTTTCTATATATGGCAGTGTCCTCCATAAACTTGCATTTGCAGATGACATTTTGCTGAAAATATCAAACCTCAGAACACTGAAAAGCCTTCTCAGAAAGTCCACAATTTGTCTGAAAAACTTGCCTTAACTAGCTGCATAGGAAAAACCAAGTAGAATTCTTAATTGTCTAGACTGTGATATATTGTTGAGAGAACAACCTATAGAGCTAACCAATTAGTGCATAGATCTTGGGCAGGCACTATTTGTAGACAATGAACTGGACCCAGAATTGAAATTACCTTTGGGAAATTGAACAATGCTTTTGTTGATCTTAAGTTTTCCCCTGAAACAGAAGATCAATCTTTAAAAGGTCAATATTTTTCCAGTGATGATATATGGTTATTAGTCATAAAATCATACAATCTCTGAAGAATTAAAATTTGGGTCACCCAAAATGCAATGGAAAGATCAAAGAGATCACAAATGAGATCACAGATCAATTGAATAGTTGAAGTATGAGATCTTTAGAAAACAAGGCCTTTTCCTGCTGGAAATCCAGGTCCATTCTTTTAGAGTCTAAACTGTTTTCCATATAACATTTAGGGCCTCTTTCTTAGCACTCATTACATCCTAGCTTGTTCAATAGTTGTATGTGCATATGTCTTATCCTTTTTATTATACAGGAAGCTTCTTGAGGGCAAGGATTTAGTCCTATTAATTTTTATATTCCCTGATGCCTAGCAGAGTGATTCATGCATAAACAGCTTCTGAATAAATGCCAGAATTGAATTAGCCACCATCTGCTCCCTCCCATTGGATCACCCTTAGGAAATATCTGCTTAGCAGTTCTCCTGGATATAAGGAATCCATATTTATTCAGTTTTCCTGAATAAAATCATCTAGTTCAACATGTACTTGAATAATCATTTCTATTAAAATATTCCTAGCATATTGAACTTTGAATTAATCAAGAGACTAGAAATTCTCTACTTCTTAGGGAAATGTATCCCACTTTTGGGCAACACTAATTCTTTAAGTTTCACTAGTTTTTAAAGTAGCAGTTATTAATTTTTTTTCTCTTGGTTTCTTTGTCTCTGATCTCTCCCATACACACAAAGGTATGCCTCCCAGGATATTATAGGGAAAAGCCCCAAGTAATTTGAATAACATCACTGGTGCCCCAAGAGGAAGACAGAGAATGGAGGAATAATTGACTGAGGCAAGGGAATTTTGCCCATGTCAAAATTTCTACTTTTAATTACTTAAGGAGAATGGCATTTGGGAGAAGGAACAAGAGAAACAAGACTCAAACTGAAGAAGAGCTAGAGATAAAAGAGAACATAGAAGTAAAGAAAAAATTGAGCTGAAGGAGAAAATTTAAGGAGGAGAAGATTTAAGTAGATGAATTATAAGAGAATGAAAAAAATTAAGGAATTGAAGAAAAGAGGAAGGAACATGGAGAACAAGGTGATCAAGTGTGTAATGTTTAGTCAAGTAAAAGTGGGTAAAGGCACTTTAGCACTATTCCTGGCACATAATAAGCATTTAATAGTTATTTATGAATTGACTAATCTTGAGAATTTCTCCGTTTCCCAGTATGCTAGGGCCAACAACATTGAAACAAAACCCAAAAAATATGAAGGAGAAATTTCTTGTGAATACTGAGAAGAGAGTAGGTTTTAAAGGAGCAGGTTTTAAAGGATTAGAGCAAATCTACTCTGTCAGGAAGAGGAAGGAGACAGATTTTACTCAAAGGAGAGAGAAAGAAGACTTCTAAATAATTGATGCTAAGAAACAAATGTGAGACTTTCCACCAAAAGCAGGGAGGTGGATGCTCTGTATTTGAGTCTTGTCTTCAAGGGAATATTGATCATTGATGCTATTAGATGAAGGCTCATTCAGTAAAGGTTTAGGGTGGAGGGAGAGGAAGAAACAAGTAATGGTGGTTGGTAACTTCCTTTTTTTTTATTAAAACTTTTTATTTGCATAACATATGTATGTGTAGTTCTGCAACATTGCCCATTACAAAGCTTTCCGTTACAAATTTTCCCCCTAGTCCCCTCCCTTCCCCTAGATGTCAAAATAAAATACTTGACAAGTCGAATATATGTATACATATTTCCATACTTATCTTGCTGTGCAAGAACAATCGTATCTACATGAACAAAAAATATTTGAGAAAGGAAACCCAATGCAAGCAAACATTGATGGAGATCATGGAAATGATATGTTGTGGTCCACATTTCACATCCCTCTCTCTGGGCGTATATGGCTTTCTTCACTGAACAATTGGAACAGGTTTGAGACATTTCATTGTTGAAGAGAGCCATGTCCATCAGAATTGATCATCATATAGTATTGTTGTTGCTATGTATATTGATCTCCTGGTTCTGCTCATTTCACTCAGCATCAGTTCATGCAAGTCTCTCCAGGCCTCTCTGAAATCATCCTGCTGGTCGTTTCTTACAGAACAATAATATTCCATAACATTCAACTTCCTGTTGAGGGCTACTGAGGCAGCTAGATAATCCAATGGATAGCATCCCAAGCTTCAAGTCAAAAAATCTCATCTTCCTGAGTTCAAATATGGCCACACTACGTTACCCTGGGCAAGTTACTTAACCTTATTTGCCTCAGTTTCCTCATCTGTAAAATGAGATGGAGAAAGAAATAGCAAATTAATCCAGTATCTTTGCCACCTAACAACTATTGTTTAGTATTATGAAGTTTTGTACAAGAAAATTAAGATCTTAGAAGGACAATTTATTTTCATCACTGCTGCATACAAAGGATTCAGAAAACAAAAGGGGATTTGAAAAGTAATTAGTTGATTAAGAAAATGTTGTATGTGAATGAAATTAGGATTTTGTGATTGATCATGGGTTAAATTAAAATATAACAATTACTGGCTCTTGTTCAGGGATGTTGTGAAAAAAACAAGGATCACTAGGAATACATTTTCCTGAAGTCTTGAAAATGTAATTAAAAGACCTTCAAATGAAAAGGAAGTAGGAGGGACAAAAGCTAGTGAATGGATACGATATAGGATACAGAACAATGAAGATGCCCAGAAATTCAAAGGAGACAAAATTAAGTAAAACCCATGGCTTTCAGGTGGCTATGCAAAAACACAAAGGATGGATATCAAACTAAATGAACTACAGATTCTAATGTATGAGTAAAATTTGACCTTATAGATGTCATTAAAACTTGGTGGGATTAGATCCATGACTAGAATTTGACTCTGGATAGTTATAAATTATTTAACAGAAACAGAATAGGAATAATACTTGAGAAAAGGGCAGCATTGCATATTAAGAAGATACAGTCTTGTGAAGAAATTCAGGAACTTGGGGCAGACAGCAAGAACTTTTGAAGAAAGTTTAATGGATTCAGATAGAAAAGTGATTTTTATCAAAATTTTATCATGTAATTAAAGTATGCTAAAGATCACCTGGAAGAATGAGGAGTTTATGAAAGAAATCACAAATCTAGTAGCAGAGACATGATATAGTTGTGAAAATGTATATGGGGATGTATTTCAATTATTTGGACATCTGCTGAAATATTTTATCTAATTTTTATCTGGCCAAAGTAGGATAATTAATAATTTTTGACTTGTCTTAATGATTATTTCATTTTTCAAAACGTGGAGGAACCAAAATGGTAAATCATTTTTCTGGATCTGACTCTCACTATTAGGGAAGAGCAATTTATTAGGATGGGGATGATGGGCACATCAGCTGGGAAAGTGGTCTTTCCAGGTTAGAGTTTGTGATAGAGGAGGAGAAAGCCTAGAATAATTTACTGTGATTTTTTTTGGGAGGCAGATATCAGAGTCCAGAAAAAATGATAGGCTACCATAGACTAAAATTCTACAAGGCAAGGCATTCTAGGAAGGATAGCATGCTTTCAAGAATGAAATTATGAAGACAGAAAGAGATAAAAAAATGCCAGTGAAGAAAAGAGAAGGGATGTTTACATAGACTGATGTGAATTAAGCAGGACATTTGTGAGCCAAATTAGGTTTTCTTTTTAAAAGACATAACTAGAAGATACAAGAGATAAAAAAATGCTAGTAGATGAAGAAAAAAGCCTGTTATAATCCTGTAATAAAAGTCTCAGGGATCCCAGCACTTAGAATAAGCAAAGACTATTAAGGAAAACTAAGGAAGAAAAAAGGATTTCTTTTTTTTTTTTTAAATATTTATTGAAGAAAGTAAAGGATCAAAGAAGGAAGAGGAGCCACTTTAGGAGGAGAGAAAGAGAAGAAATAGGTGCTCAATTCTTATGTCACTTCTGCTTTCTTTGATATGAAGAGTGATAATTAGACTGGAAAAGAAAGAACAACAAAAAAGCTTTCAGGGAATTGATAATCAAAGTTAATAAGGAAGTAGGAAGAGAACATCTTGCTTCCATTGATGTTTGCCATGTAGTCCAGATGAATTATATTCTCAGGTATTGATATACAGCTAATCCTTCCACATCACAACTTTCTCCATAGTGATATAAATATATCATGGGTCCGCATAAGAAATGAAATGGGTGGAGCAGCTAGCTGGTGGAGTGGAATCAGGAGAACCTGAGTTGAAATCTGGTCCCAGACACTAAACACTTACTAGCTGTGTGTGTGATCCTGGGAAAGTCACTTAACTGCAGTTGCCTTGCCAAAAAAAAAAATAAAATAAAATGGGAATTTTTTTGTGAGTTTTGTGGAAGCTGCAGATAATACACTAAGACCAACCAGCAGAAGACACAGAAAAAATTTAAAAGTACAAAAATACAAAAAAATATATGTATAGTATTATATCAATGTATTTTATCTTTTAATATTATATTAATTCAGACTTCTCTGAAATGGAGGGTAAAAAATTTTACATGAGTTTTTCAGATTTTGGGAGCATCACAGTCTTACCCCCTGTGATGTTGAAGGGATAACTGTAACTGGGAAATATTATTAGCCTTTGAAGAATGGTGGACCAGAAGAACAAAAGGGCAATATTAGAAAATTCTCCCTCTTTCTCCTTCTCTCCAACAAAGACAGAATAATAGAGTCTGCAAAATTTACACTGAAAATTTGGAGATTTTCTAGAACACATTATTAAAAAGATGCTTAATGAATAGTTAGACAAAGAAGCAATTATCACAAAGAGATAGCATGGCTTTATCACATAGGTGGCAAGCTCAATGTAGAAAGCCAATACAACCTTTTGCTTCATGAAAAAAAATGTATCATATCATTCATTAATCATTTATTAAGTTGCTATGCAGCAGGCACCATACTAAAAGCTGGGGATAAAAATGCAAAAATGAAATGAAAAATCCCTATTCTTAAGGAGTTTACATTCCATCCAGAGAGACAACATTTATAAGTGTAAGGTGGTGACCCTTTCAAATATGGCTATTTTGGTGGCTAAAAAGATAGAAAAAGAATATTTATATAAGGAACATTGATAAAATCAGATTTAGAAGACTTCTCAGATTCTGCATGACATCCCTCAGTAAGTGAATGAAATCTTCACCTCTGTGAACCAATGGGAAAGAGAATGACTATACCTCAGATGTGTAGATTTAAAGAAAGAAGCAGTTCTGACTACATAGTCAATGGACATGGTAACTTGTTGCAGAATAACCATGCATGTTCCAGTTTTCTTCATAGGTGTCCCACCTGGGAACTTCACTTTAGGTCAACATTTGTATGTTACCTTTGAGGACAGGAACTCTTTTGTCTTTGTGTTCGTAGTGCTTAGCATAGTGCAAGTACATGATAATATCTGTTGGCTTGATTTAATGTAAAGAAGAGTCTAAGATAATGCTAAAGTTATGAATTTAAGAGGTAAAAGAATTATTATGACTTTGGCAGAAATAAGAAACTTAGAAATAAAATGTTTTTTTTTTTTTGGGGGGAAAGATATCACATTTTATTATGGTCATGTTGACTTTGGAATTTTTGAAGAATATACACTCTGAACTGTTCCATAGGAAGTTGATGATATAAATTTGATGTTTGGAGAAAAGATCAGATTTAGAGTGCTATAAATCAACTGCATGATTAAAACTGTGGGACCTGATGAAATCACCAAGAGAATAAAGTAAAGAGTGAACAGAACCCTTAGGAACTCTCATAATCAAGGTATGAGATATGAGTGATGCAAAGTAGATTGGTGAGCCAACAATTAGGTGGAGAAATAGGAGAAAGCAGTGTTATAAAAGTCCAGAGAGAAAAGAGCTTCCTGGGGAAAGAGATAGTCAACAGCATTAAAATGCCACAAAAAGTTGAGAAGGATAAGGACTTGGAAAACACCATTAGATTTCACAATTAGGAGGATAGAGATTAAGAGATTCTGCTAGCGAGTATCATGAAGAAGGCAACCAGATTAAGAGCCTTAAGCTCATGCTCTCTGGGGATCAGTTGAAGAGACTTCTCATCTTTAGTTTGGAGAAGGGAACATTTAGTAGGTAAGGGAATAAAAACTATACAAAGATGGCTTAGAGTTATTCCCAGGGTAGTAGGTTCTTCCTTCTTTGAGGAAGGTATGTGAGAGAAGAGGATTGGTTTTTTTCAGGACTGGTTAGTCTAGATGCTCATTGAGCCCTTTTCCAACTTTTAAAATCAGTAATACTATGCAGTGATGTGCTACCTCCAGTTCCTGAGTCTAATGGGTAGTGTTAACATGAGTGGGGGACACTTTGCCTTTCACATAATTCCTGGCACATAATAAATTCTTAAATGCTTATTGACCAACGCTGGGGGAGAGAGAAGGCAAATAAAGAGCCATCATGAGTACACTTGAGAAAAAAGACTTGCTTTTTGGGTTCGAGTAGAGACTTTCTACAGCCTTTGGACAGAAGTCAGGGGATTATGAGCATCATTTGCAAATGAAGACTTAAATGTGGTGGAGAAATATTTATATGAGTTGTAAACACACTTAGAGGTTGTTCACATTTTGGCCAGGTAGTAGAGAGGTATCTCTTGGGAAGGTAAGGAATGCCATCTGCTGTATGCTGAGGAGTGTGACAGAGCTGTGGAAAACAACTAATGGGGATGTTATTGAAGAAATGTTGAGAACTGAGGGCTTGAGTAGTTAGAAGGAGAACTCAAAACTGCAAGAATCAGGGTTGCACCAGAAAGGGGATTGGAGGAGAGATAAGATGGTGAGATAGTTGCCACCTTCAAGAGAGCTAAGGTCCAGCTGTGGAGATCAAGGATGGGAAAGAGCAACAGGGAGCACAGATGGCCTACATGCTGACCAAGTCAGGATTTGGTGAGTATTTTCTACTTTTTCATTGTGTATGGGGCTCTTAGTGAGGATACTCATTTTGCCAATTAAGATAAGCACAATTTTTTTTCAATTTCTATTTTTAGACAGTTGCTTGGGATAATGAGAAGTTATATGACTTTCCTAAAAGCAAACAGAATCTATGTGTTGGGGCAGGACCTGAGCTGAGATAATTAGCTATCAGCATACCAAGACTGATGTTTGATTGCTGACACCATCTCTTCCTGTTTCTGTCTTTCTCTTTTCATTGTATATGTGTACATATATACACAATCCATGCTTACATACCAGGGCTTTTTTCCCCAAGATGTAGACATGAATGCTGTCATTTCTTTTTCTGCAGAACTCTTTCCCTATTATTGTAGGGTGGATGTGGGGAGAGTTATTGGGAAAGTGTTGTGGATGTAAAAGTTACTGACCTTATATTCTGGGGGTTGTTTTCCTGCATTTAATCACTTTTATTAAAATCCATCTCACATTGTAAGCACATTAAAAACATATTTAGTTTCACTCCCTTCATGTCTTTAGAAACTAGCCATCTGCCCACTTCCCCCACCCCCTGAAATCTTGGGAAATAGTTTTGAGGATATTAAGCTGGCTTTTCCAAACAGCAGAGAAGAGACACATCTCAGAAATATGCTCACTGTGCTAGACTTGTTCTTGCCTCTCAGAATAGCTTCAACATTTATACACAGAAGCAGGAGACAGCTTTGCTGATTGCTCACAGAAAAGAATAGGAAACCAGGAGCAGGGGTCTATGATGCCAGTTGGGATAGGGACTCTGTAGGACCGGCAAAGCTCTCCACCAGCTTCTTTCCCCTATTGGATCTGTGCTCCACTGCTAAATGATAAAGAAAGATACTGAGATTCCAGCTCTGGAGTCTGGGGATGCTTATAGAAATGTTTGTGTGCAATGACAAATTAATGGTTTTTAAAGAATTATGTATGTGTTAAATATTGTGACAGGGAAGCTAAAATAACTGTGAAGACCACTCCATATGGCTCCTCTTGTTTATAGCCTGGATATTTACACTGTTTGCATCTGAATTTTAAATGATTTAGGATTTCAATGTACAGAATGCAGTCTGTCTTCTGACCAGGAAGCTTTTGGTTCTGGTAGCAAGCAAAGCTGCTTCCCTCTCCTGTAAATAGATGCTGGCAAAGAAGAAGTTGCCATGGTGGTTAGGTTTCTGGGGATGACTCCCTACTTTGCTGTTATTTAAGTTTGATATTCTCAGAATTTCATTCACCAAGCATTACATGCCTTTGAAACTATGTTGTTGGTCCAGTGTTATTGGGTAGGGGTGAGGAATTGTTTTTAAAAGATAGGTACAGAATGTCTTTTGATAACATAAATTGGAGTGAGATGAGATAAGAAAACAAATAACCTCCGAGACTTACTGGATCCCTTCCCTTCTTTTTCTTCCTGACTTTCCTCCATCTTCTTTAATTTACAAGTTTCTTGAAGAAGATTAGTATCTGCCCCACTCCTTTCTTTCTTATCCTACTCCTCCAGTAGGCTGTAAGGCAATTTTATTTGTATTAATGTTAACATATATTTGGTGAGTAACTACTGTCTATCTTAGTGGCTAATAGCAAACATAAAAGAAAGAAAAGATAGGACTTCTGCTTAAGGAATGTTTAATTTACAACAATGTGATAATAACACACACATATACACACATAACAATTTGGAACAATGACACTGAAGCATATGGGCCAAGTACACAAGTGGAGAGAAGAAAAATGTACGATTAGTTAGAAGACGGAGGGGCATGGTCGTATGAATATTAAGAACAAATTTAATCTAGATCCCTCTCAGCTTCAACAAAGACCCCTAACACATGCAGGTTCTTGGGCTTTTATCCCCCTTAGCAAATGGTCAAATTCTAATCAGTTCTATACCTGGTAATTTCCAATCCATATATTACAAAGGAACTTTGGGTATTGATTAGGATGCTCTCACACAGACAACTGGGTAACAGCAGCAACAACCCTGAAGGCAGGAGTATTGCTGTGCCTGGATAGTGTGACCTCAGAAAACTATCCAGGACTACTTCTTACTTAGGAGATGAGCATTAGATACTGACAAAGGTCATGTTTTTTTTTTCTACTTCCCTTTTGACTCTCCTGTATCTTTGGATATGTTTTCAATATATCACTCTAGTTAAAAAAAAAATGTACCACTCCCTCAGGAAAGTAATTTTCAATGTACCACTAGGTGGTATTGCTGATCTACATTTGGAAAGTGAGGATGCCTGTTACTATAGTAACAAGTTTACAAGTTTACTAGGGATGAATACCTCTCCTCCTTTTTTCCCCCCAATTTTTTTTTGGAATGAGAATGAGGGAGGTATTTGTCAAAGTCTGTTTTCTGCAGCAGGGACTAATACTGTGAAAAGAGCGGGGGGGAATCAGCTGGGCATTAGCCCACTGTCCAAAGAAAGGAGAAACCAGAGTGGAGAGATCTCTTTTCCTAACACAGTCACAAAGCTTGCATTTGTACAGTGTAGTGGAGCTCTAGTATATTTGTTGCATGCATGTGAATACACTACAAGAGCTCTAGTCTAATATTTCAGTAGCCTGTAGTGGGAGGCAGGTTTTTTTGGGATGTGGCCCAAGAGGTTCAGCTAGGAGGTCACATCTGTCTGTTTAAATTGGTGGGGGAATGCAATAGATACTTCACATATGCATAAAACATGTGTTCAAGTACATGTACTCCAGGAGACTGTATATGCATATTCACATTCATACCTACATATACACACATACTCAGGGACTCACATGTCTCTTTGAAGACTAAAGCTCTGAAAGCCTGAATGCTTCCATGGAAGATCAAAAGACCATATCTTTGATCTGCTTGGTACCTTCATTCACTCCCTTTTATTCTCTTCCCCCTGAGGGGGGGTGCTGCTCTCTCTGTATTTAGGATTTGGATGCCCACTACTGTGGAGATGATTCCAGACAGGTAAGAGGGAGTGCCTCACTGTGCTGGCAGGGAGTGAACTCTTGTGTGGGAGAAAATTGCTCACCAAATTCCACCTTCTCAGGCACTAGAGGACCGATCAGTAAATTACCTTTTCTTGGGCAGTGTTCTAGGACAAAAATAATTCATTACCCCCAACTGAACAGTTTAATGCAACAACAATAATTCATTATGTATTTAACACAAATACTTGTCCTCAGGAAGCTTACTGTATGTGATGTCTGTAAGTGAGAACTAGGAGAGAACACACACACACACACACAAAACCATCATAAAAGATAAATTGAGGAGGTCCACCTACAACTGGATAGATGGGGAAAGGTTTCCCTGAACTAATCCTTGAAGGAATATGAAGATTGTGTAAAAGATGGATGTGGATGGAGGAGGAACATTCAAAGCATGGTGGTGGTAGAGACAAACACACAGAACGAGGATATGGAATGTCAAAATTGGAAAAAAGCTAGCTGTGCAGTTTGGCTGCCATATAAAGTTTATGAAGAAGAGTAGTATCTGAAGTAAAGCTGGGAAAATTGGTACAAATCACATGGGAGAGAGAGAATTTATTTTATTCTAGTGACATGAAGGATTCACTGAAAGTATTTTTGAACTGGGGGATGACGTGGCTAGGATTGTGCCTTAGCAGGATTGTTTCAATAATTGGATGGTAATAGATTTTGAGTTGGAAGTCATCTCAGAAGGCATCTATTCTATGCCCCCCCCCCAACTGATAGCTGAGGAAATTGAGTCCAAGAGAGGAAAAATGACTAAGATGGAATCACATCTTAGTTAAGTAGCAAAATAAGCATTTGAATCCAGTTTCTCTTATTCAAAATCTAGCACTCTTTCTCCTGCTCCACATTAGTATGGAGAATAGATTAGAGATAGGAAAGGATGGAATCAAGGAGACCAATTAAGTAGCTGTTAAAAAAGTCCAGGTGATAGGTGTTGAGGATCTCAAACTAGCTAGGAGGTTAGTTGAGAAAGTCTACTCCCTTGCATTCATTTTCTCAGTTTGTAATAATAATAATTAAAAAATCATATCACACAGTGCTGTAAGACTGACAAAGTACATTCTCTACAAAAATCTCGAGGGTGATAGTTCAAGGAGTGTCATCACCATTTTATAGAAAAGGAAACAGAGGCTTCAGGAGTTTGAGTGATTATGTGGGGGTCACATAGCTAGTAAGGGTCAGTTAGCCCTTAGATTCCAGGTGTAGAACCCTTTCCCTCCTAACCACATTTGCTACTTCATGAGTCTTTATTACATTTAGGATAGGGGGAGTGCTAATCTGTTCTGAGCTTTGGTACTATTACTTGGGAGGAGGAGAAGAAAACAAGGAAGTCAGGATCTACGAAAGATAACATCATTGTTTTGAAAGCAGAGACTGGATGAAAGAAGAGGCAAAAGGATTGCCCAATAGTGATCCAGGATATTTCTTGGAATGTTTTCTACTTCTAGTTTAAGCCCCTCTTCCTCTATCTATCTCAGTAAATTAAATTGCTTTTTATTTGTAATAGCCTTTGATTGATTTTGTTGAAGCACTGGTTTGGCAGTAAGGTGATCTGGGGTCAGATTCTGATGATGATACTTCCTAGGTAGACCCAGGCAAGTCACTTAACATTTCTAAGTTTTTTTTCTTACCTGTTAAATGGAAATACAAAAACTTTATTCTACCCAACTCATAGGGTTTATTTAATAGTATTTAATTTTTTTTCCAATTACATGTAAAGATAATTTTCAACATTCTTTTTTTGGAAAGATTTTGAGTTCCAATTTTTCTCCCTCCTTCCATCCCTTTCCCCCTCCCCAAGATGATAAGCAATCTGATATAGGTTGTACATATCACAGGATTGTTGTAAAAAATGATCTGTGCATCTTAAAGTCCTGGTTAATTGAGTTACTTTTATTATTCTTTTGTTCAAGTCTCAATCTGATATTTTACTCTGGTGTGGAGATGACCTTGGGTTCTCAAAGCCAGTATCAGGAGACCATGAGTTCTGTTAGTTCTTCCAAGATAGAATGCATTTCCATAGATGGAAAAAAGCCTAGTTTGGAGTCTAAATTTGGAGAGGTTCATATTTGCCAATTATCATTTAACATCTTAGCCTTATTTTTCCTTATCTCTAAAATTTGAATAATATCGCTTCTCTCATAGGAATTATCGAGACTTTAATGAAGCAATATAAGTAAAATACTTTGCAAACCTCATTGTTCTGTAAAAATGCCACTTATTGTTGTAGATCATATATACAAATATATATCTTGTGTATTTATATATGCATATACACATAGATAGGTAAGTAGGTGAATAAATAGATATGTTTTCCACATCCCCTTCAGAACTAAGAGACTTAAAAACAATTAACAGAGCAATATAGAAGCTGTTGATCCAGGAGACAACTTTATAGACATTTTGAAAGCCTTCTGTTCCAGAGGATAATTTCCAGGTATTGAACAAAGTTCAGATATAAATCAGTCAGTCCAGAGATAAACCTTTTGGAAACATAGTGAAGTCTCTAGTTGCCTTATACTATTTTCTGGAGAATCTTTCACTATAGGCCCAATCACCTATGAACATGGAATTTGGTAAGGCTATTGAATGATAACAAAGGAGGAATAAGTTCCTAGGACTAATGCACTATTTGTATAATGCTTTATACATTTAAAAGTTTTGATATTTGTTATTTCATTGAAAGGCATTGGGACAGAAAACTGACTTTTGAGTGAAAAAGACCTGAATTCAAGTCTGGCCTCTGACACATACTTATATGACCCTGATCAAATTATATAACCTTTCAGACCTGTAGGCAGCCCTTTAGAACTATAGTTTGCAGAAAAAGGTTTTATTCTTAATTTTTGTTGTTGTCATTCAGTAATACCTGACTCTTCCAAACCCCATTTGGGGGTTTCTTGGCA
Organism: Myrmecobius fasciatus; assembly: GCA_023553655.1. Lineage (NCBI taxonomy): Eukaryota > Metazoa > Chordata > Mammalia > Dasyuromorphia > Myrmecobiidae > Myrmecobius > Myrmecobius fasciatus. The sequence goes on along the minus strand of JAJPUD010000607.1, from coordinate 461,343 downwards.
AAGATACTGGAATGATTTGCCTTTTTTTTTCTCCAGTTGATTTTTACAAATGAGGAACTGAAGTAAACATGGTTCAGTGATTTGCTTGGGGTCACACAGCTAGTAAGTGTCTGAGGCTGCCTTTGAACTCAAGAAAATGAGTCTTCCTGATTCTAAATCTAATACTTATTCCATTACACGATCTAACTGCTTTATGCTACCCTGCATTAGTCCCAAATCACAGATCCAGTCTTTTACCTATTTTTATTGCATTTTTACAACAACCTTGCATGGTAAATAAAATTATGGCTAACACGCACATAGTACTTTAACTATTGTAAAGTGCTTTATAGTAACTGAGGCTCAGAGAGGTTAAACAACTTGTTTAGATGCTCATGTGTTGGCAAAGGGAAGATTAGAAGCCAGATACCTTTTGCAATGGGCAGCTAGGTGGTGCAGTGGGTAGAGTTCTAGACTTGGAGTCAGAAAGATTCATTTTCTTGAGTTCAAATCTAGCCTCAGGTGTCTTTGTCAAGAAAACTTCAAATGGGGTTGCAAAGATCAGGGTGATTGAAAAATGACTCAGCAACAAACCACCTTCTCCAATGTTCTTTCCATTTCATAATAAATACTGGCTGCTTGGAAATATATAATATTTAGAGAAGGATTAAGAGAGTGGAAATGGGTGCCTTGGATACACTATCCCTGCCATGACATTGCCGAGCTCTTGGACCAGGAATACAGCCCATAGGCATGTCCTCTCTGGACATCCAGCCATGTTTCTCCACACTGGCTTCGGTTCAGTGCTTCTGCTGCATTTTGTCATTGCCATGCTCACTGAGTAATTTCCATTCCATTGGAAAGTGCTTCTCCAGGAGGGAACTGCCATTATGAAGCTCCTCACTCGAGAACTGCCATTATTAAACTGTCGTTAGCAGCAGCATGCATGTCAATTAACTGAGTGTGCTGCTCCTTTCATCTGTCGCTCATCAGTGAAGGCAATGACTCCCTCAGGTGAACTGTCACCGAGCTTGCAGTTCAGGGGAGTAGGATTCACGGTCTGATAAACTCATCAAGCACCTCCTCCAGTTCTAACTGGGCAAAGTCGATTCCTGTGAAGGGCATCGATAACTCCACCGAATCCATAGGCACTGGTGCTCTCATGCTTTGCCCTCTCTCCTTCTCTTCTCCTACTCAGATCTATACTCCGTCTTTCTCACTTCTCTTCTGTTTCCTTCATCCACGGTTAGGAAAATTCTCATGTCACTGAATCAAGCCTGAATCCATGTAAAGCATCTTGAAGTTGCCATCAATATTTAAAAAAAGAAAAGAAAAGCTTGTTTTCTTTTAGGGTAGAACCAAATAGTGGTTTCATCTTTCAGCTTAATTCCAGAGCACTAAAGGACTGGTTGCTTATAAAAACCCTTTCTCAAGATGTGCCAGGAGCCTCTCAGACATTGTGAAGCCATCCCCTGTGTAAACACACACAGACAATTGAAAAGACTTCTCAGAAGGAATGGTATCACTTTGAACTTAACTGAATTGGGCCTAATGTAAAATTCATGCTGAAGTGTCACAAATGAAAGGCAGTTTATTAATCCAACTTATCTAAGGCTGGTAGAAGATACTCTTGCTTACATTACCAGCGGGTGAATATTCTCTATTCTAATTTGGACTAGGTCTCAGACTTCTTTTGCCAGGCTGGATTATAAGAAAGAGGTAGGACCCAATTACCTCTGGAGGCATCGGAGCCTCCACCTGCAAGCTTGTGCTCATATTCTCCTCCCCACTGAATGCAGTACAGCTGAATGAGGCGTGATTTCTTTTCTTTTTGGACAATCTCAGTGTGTTCCCCAAGGATGGCTGTATGTGGTTCCCTTTCTATTTCTTATTTCTTTAGCTGGGTCTTGATAAGTATTATGTTTATGTTTCATGGGAAATTAGGATGAAGTGGTATGGAATAAGGGATATGGAAAAACCTTTCCTTAAGGAATGATAATACATTATACATGTGCAGATGCAATGGATACAAGGCACACCATAACTAATCTTCATGGTTGTGTGTTTGTGTGCATGTCTCGTGATAAACCTCCTAAGAGAAAAAGAGATTGTGCCATTCAAGCAACAACTATTATTACATATTGTCTTCCCCAAATGGTGAATATAATTACTGAGACATTGTCAGGGGACAAGACAAGAGCATGGAGAACAGGAGAATTCTACAACATTGTAAAAAGTTAAATATTGTTCTAATTTAAAAAAAAATAAAAAGGAAGAGATGGATCGGCACATTATAGCCCAGTCAACTTGACTAAATTGTTAGCAAATTTTTAGAATATATTATTAAATCTATAGTTAGTGAAATCCTAAAATAAGGAAGTGATGAGCTCAGAGTCAGAATGGCTTTATCAAGAGCAAGTTGCATCACTCTAACTTCATTTTTGTTTTTGACAATTTCTAGGTTTATGGGAAAAATGCTATAGATATAGTCAGTTTAAATATGTTTTATGAAAGCATTCTGACAAAAATCTTCTCATGCTGTTCTTGTGAAAATGATGGAGAGATGTAGGCTGGATAATGATGAAATCAGGTGGATTCAGAATTGGTTGAACAGCTGGACCCAAAAAGTAATCATTTGTGGTGTAATGACAACTAGGGAAGGAAGTCTGTAGGAGAGTGCCCTATGGATCTGCACTAGGCTTGTTTACTGTGATCAACATTCACTTGGATAAAGACATGGATGGTGTGCTTATTATCACAGCCAGTGGCATTCTTGTCTAGAGTTGAAGCAGTGGCATTTTGGCAGACCCCCCCTGGCCACTCCACAGCTGGCATCTCTCCTGAAAAAGGCTCTCCATAGCAGAACCAGTGGGAAAGCCTGATATGAGGGGAGAAATTTCAGTTTCCTCAGAAGTTATTGTTATTATGGAGAGCAGCCTCTTCACAGTAGCAGTGACTGGGTCCAGGCTTTGCCAATTGTCTACACTCTGACATATGGTAACAAAAAACAAAGCACTTTGATTGTCCCTGAGAGCTGAGTACTGCCTGCCTCTGGGCTTGGGGCTATGGGCTAATCCATCCTTGGGCTTCAAACCTCCTGACTTCAAGGGCCCCAGGAAGTATTACACTTCTCCTTGGGAAGTGAGCTGTAGCAATGGTGGCTGGTTTGGGGCTGACTGTCATTCCAAAGCCAGGAATTTTCCCTTTCTTGAGTGGCAATTGTCTTTGTCTTTTGGAAAAGCAGTACTGAATCCAGTGTGTTTTTTCAACACAAAATAGATTTTCATAAAAAAACAAACTTTTAATATAAAGTTTAAGCCCAGTGTGGCACAGAGGGCAGGTACTAGCTCCTGTTCTGGTCTCAGCACCTCATTATCCCTGCACTGCCACCGGTACCACTATGGGCACCAACCCCAGGACTACTTTGTGCTCTTTGATGTTTGCTCAAAAGCCCCTTCCTATATACTTTTGAAGGAATAGTATCTTCTACATATATCTGCTAGGCCTTGCTGTTCTTCTGCCAAAGAAAATAATCTTCTATGATTCAGTGACAGGTTTTCTACACTCTGATACCAACATTTTTCTGCTGGGCTTTGTCTAGAATTAAGACTCAAAATGGATATCCTTTGGAATATCAGCTACTGCTCACAGGGTTCTAGATTGAGAGACAGAAGATACCTTAGAACAGTGGGGTCAACCTGGTGGCAGTAATCCCCATTTAGCTGTACACTTCCTGAATGAAACTTGAACCATATTGCCTGGCATATATTAGGCACTTAATGAAAGTCTTCAAAGCATCTCACCTGGTTCATCACAATAACCTTATTGGAAGTAGATGCTGCTATTATTATTCCCATTTTACAGATGAGGAAACTGAGGCTGAAAGTGTTTAAATTACTTGCCCAATATCAAACAGCCAGTAAGTGCCTGGGGCAGATGGGAACTCAGATCTTCCTGTCTCTAGCTTCCCTAGTCCATTCACTATAATAAAAAGTTTGTAAATATGAAGTGAGAAGGGAAGTAAAGCCCTAGTATTTGGTGGTGGGGAGTGGGGAGAGTCAGGAAAGGCTTCATGTAGATTATTGGATTTAAGTTATTTAATTTCTCTGGTTCTTTGTTTCTTCATTTGTAAAATGAAGAAATTAGGGAGGTTGGTCTAGGTCAATAAAATCAAACTCAAATAGAAATAGATTACTGTAGATTTTATATTGATTTAGAAAACTACAATTTAACATTATCTGTGTTCTATTGTATTTTAATTTATTTTGTTAAATATTTTCCATTTGCATTTTAATCTGATTAGGGTCTTACTGGGACCCCATTCCTTTTGTTGACTCTAAAATCTCTACCAGGTCTAGATCAGTGATCTATGCACCCAAGTTTGGTCTTTAGCAGTACAAATTTATGGATATGTATTAGATTTCCTGCCATCTAGGGGAGGGGGTGGGGGGTAGGAGGGAAAAATTTGTAACAGAAAGCTTTGCAAGGGTCAATGTTGAAAAGTTACCCATGCATATTTTTTTTTGCAAATAAAAAGCTTTAATAAAAAAAACAAATTTATGGATGAAGAAGTTGAAAGTTTCTGATTGTCTTATATGATTTAGTATTAGCCAAGTTCTTTTCAAGCTACTCTGAAGGATATCTGACTAATGAGTCTTTACTGTTCATTACTTAGGGAGGATCCTAAAGCACACATATATAGGAAGACTGAAAAATGATCACAGAATTTTAGCTTTGGAAGAGTCCTTAGAGGTCATCTACTAACTATTAAGTCAATGCATGGTCTAAATTGTCAATCTTCTTGTCATATGGTCACCAAGCCTCTGATCGAGTAGTAGTACATTTCATTGTTGAGTAGGTTTAAATTTAGTACTTATTCTGTATGAAAGTTGAATATTTGTATTAAATTGAATTTCTCTGTGAATGTCCATCTATCCTTTACTTGTAACTCTACCCAGTACAATAACACTTAACAAACCAAAGAAAAATTTCAATAGTATTTTATTTTTTCCAATTACATGTATAGTTTTCAATGTTCATTTTTGTAAGATTTAAAGTTCCATTTTCTTCCTTTCTCCTTCCCTCTCTCACTCCCTCCCCAAGACAACAAGCAATCTGATATAGATTATGCATGTTCAATCATTTTAAACATATTTATGTTAGTCATATTGTGAAAGAAAAATCAGAACAAAATGGAAAAACCCCAAGAAAAAAAAGCAAACAAAAAAGTTGAAAATAGTATGCTTCCATCCACATTTAGTCTCCGTAGTTCTTTATCTGAATGCAGATGGCATTTTCTGTTCCAAGTCTCTTGGAATTTTCTTGGATCACTGTATTGCTGAGAAGAGATGTCTATCATAGTTGATCATCATACAATCTTGCTGTTACTGTGTACAATGTTCTCTTGCAAACCAACTCTTTCTTTTACATGAACCTTTTCAGACATTTGAAGGGAGAGATTTTGTACCTTCCTGCCTGTCTATAACTAGGAATTCTCACTGTTTCTACTATTGCTCATTTGATATTGCTTTTAAGATTTTCAACAAACTCACAAATGAAAGGCAATTTCTAAGTCCAAATTATTTATTATTTGGACCAATAAGAAATCTAGGTACATGCCTGGGCTCATTACCATCCCATTGATTTTCCTGTTTATGCAATTTGAAAATGAAGTTCTGCTTTTAAAATTATATTTTCCAGAACCAAATACAATATTTATTACAAATATAATACATCTCAGAGTACAATAAGATCATTACCTTCCCTGTTAGAATTACCAACTAAGACCTGTTGGATTTAAGATTTTCATGCCTAGAACTATTATTTAAGCTTTATTTCTTTCTTTGGCCATCTTCCACCAGAGAAAAGATTACTGTGCTTGTTTTTCTGAATCCCCCAAATCCCTCTTTCCTTCAATTCTGGAAGCAAAAGCAACAATCAAATAAAATTCTTATTGCTCCTGGAAAAAGGCGTATCATTCTACAATTCTTTATCACATGAATTACTGTCAAGCCAGGTTCCCCCTATTCTGCCTTTGTAAAATCGGTCAGTTTGACCACTTATTCGATCTTACATGAAGGGTAAATAGAAGGCTCCATCAGGTGTCCAACAAGAATGAATACCTTTGGCCTCCCTTCACCAGGAGGCCCAGAACCTTTCTCCTCATGAAGTTGGATTGTGGTTTTATATTCTTCATCCTACTTTTCCATGGTGCCTTAGCTTTGAGCACAAAACCAGAAATTTTCAAAGCAGAATGAAGTTATTGGTTAGGATGCCTAGATTCAAATCCCACTTTGGACATTTATTACCTATGTGACCTTAAACAAATCATTTAAGTTCTTCCAGGCACTAGTTTCTTCATCTATAAAGTAAGCAGTGTACTAGAAGATCTCTAAAAAGTGGAATTGAATTTAAATAGATCTCTGTCCCCACACATTGACTGAGAAAAGTCACGGGTTAACATTATTGATACTGCATTGTATTCAATGTATTTATTTTTGTTAAAAATTCCTGATTTGTATTTTAATCTGTTAAGGCTGTCCTGAGGAGTTTTGCAGCCAAATGGGGCTTGCTGCCATGAGTCTGACACCTCTGCCCTGAGGTATTTTCTATCTCTCAATCTATGATTCTGTGTTGTGAGCCTGAATTCTAGACAAAGCCCAGCAGAGAAATGTTGGGATCATAGTGCAGGAAACCCATCACAGAATGTCAGAGCTCTTAATTTATCCCAGACAGTTGACTATCCATTCAATTCTTAAAAACAAAACACACAAGAAAGAAATAGAAAAAAAAACCCAACCTTGTTATCTTGGTAATAGCTTCTAGTGTCCTTAAACCTTTAATCAGGAAGGTTATTCCCACTGGCAGAAGTGTAGTGAAGCCTAGTAGATAGATGTGTAGCTAGCTTGGGCTTCAGGAAAAACTGGGTTAAATCCCTCCTCTGACACTGGCTTTGTGACCACAGGGATATAATTTAACCTTCTAGAGCCCAAGTTTCCTTATCTGTAAGCAGGAGATAATACCTTTACCACATAATTCCTAGGGTTGTGGAGATTGGATTTAAAAAATACATATACAGCACTTTGCAAAGCTTTCACGTCATGGAAATATCAGCTAAAAGTATTGACAGGACATTGGCAATGGGTCAGCAACTAGGGTTGGTTTTTGCTGAAAAAATGAATTGATTTGACAAATGTTGAGTTTCAGATAGGGTAACTGACTTGCCTGTAAATAGATGGCTGATTAGTGTCAGGAACAGGATCTGAACCAAATTTTTCTTGAACTAAGGAGATGCACTCTCTACCTATTGTGTCACACTGTCTCCAAAACTCCCATAGTTCCTCAGCAAGGTGCACTTTTTAAAATTGTAACAAAACCTTATTATATTGTGAAAATCTAATGTACATAGAAAAACTCATTGGATTCAATACTGTTTTGACAAAAGTCAAAGGCAATTACCATTTAGGGAAGGGAAAATGCCTCCCTGTGGGGACAGTGGTCAGCTGTCTTTATAGCAGCCTTTATAGCCTTTATAGTAGCCTTTATAGTAGCCTTTATAGCAGCCCCATACCCAGAAAGAAGTATAATCTCCAGTGTCCTCTACAGAAGGAGGCTGGAGACTCAGGCTGGGCCAACCCATCTTCCCAAGCCCAGGGGAAGGCAGTGCTCATAACCCTCAGGAACAGTCCAGGTGCCTAGTTCTTGGTGCTATATATCAGAGCAGTAGACAGTTGGCAGACCTGGAAACCAGGCATTGCTACTGTGGAGAGGCTGCTGCATTGCATGAGGCCAAGTTCTGGATAATTCACATCCTGCTGTTCAGCAAGGGATTAATAACACGAACAAAGACTGTGTTTTGGCTTCCTTGTCTTCTTTACTCCCAGGGCGCTGAAGCCTTTAAACTGGAGATGGAGGGATCTATTGTGGGAGGGAAGTAGGGATGAAATTAATTTAGCTAAAGCTAAAGGGCTGTCTAGTGGTTCATACTAGAGTGTGGAGATGGGGGTGTAGAGACAGATAAAGATGGCTGCAGGAACTGATTCTTGAGGGATTCTAAGAGGCAAAAATGAGGAAGGAGAACATTCCAAGTCAGTGCAAAAGCTTAAAGATGGGACATGGAGCCTCACACGTGAAGAACAGCAAGTAAGGCTGCCAGGAGATGAGTAATGTGTAAGAAAATGAAAATTTCAAAGGAGGATTCTAGGAAAAGGCAGAGTAGACTGTAAATTTTAACCTGATTAATCCCACTAATAGAACAAATTTGCGCCTCTGGGCGCAATAGACTCACCAGGAACCATAGAGACTTTCACCTCTAGGACTGTTTGTGGGGTTGAGACTGAGTGAATGACTGATTGGGAACACCAGGCCCAGGTGTGCTGTTGAGACATGGCCCTGGGTGAGAAGGAACCAGCCCTCAGTGAGGGCAGAAACAACAGGGCAGGGCCACTGCGGGCTGTGGGCACTTGCATCTTGGTTTGAGGTTTCTGGTCAGAGAGGAGAGGTGAAGGGAAGATTGAAGCAACATCTACCCACTACATGATTAAAGGTATTTAATTGATACCTCTTATTAAAAATGAACCCACAAAGGAGAAAGAACCCCACCATTGAAACATATTATGGGAACAGAGAAGACCAGGATTCATTTTCAGAAGAGTACACATTAGTGTAAAAAATAAAAGCTTCTACTCCAAAGAGTAATGTGAAATGGCTCCCTGCCCAGATAGATTTTATGGAACTCAAAAAAGAATTCAAAAATCAAATGAAAGATATTGAGGAAAAATAAAGAAAAAAATCAAAACTATCCAAGAAAAACAAGAACCTTCTGAAAAACAGTTAACCAACTAGAAAAAGAGGCACAGAGCCTTAAAGATGAAAATAATGCTTTGAAAATTAGAATTAGGCAAAGGGAAGCTAGTGAAGCTATGAGAGACTAAGAAATAACAAAATAGATTATAAAGAGTGAGAAAATAGAACAGAATGTGAAACATCTTATGAGAAAAGTGACAGATCTGGAGAAAGATGGAGAAGAGAAAATATAAGAATAATTGGACTGCCAGAAAGTTCTGACCAAAAAGAGAACCTTGACACAATAATGCAGCAAATAATCCAAGAGAATTGTCCTGGAATGATAGAATATGAAAGGAAACTAAAAAGTAAAAAAAATTCACCAATCACCACCTCAAAGAAATCCTGTGTGAAAAACACACAGGATTATTGTTGCTAAAATTTGAAACCCCCAGAATAAAGAGAAAAATTTACAAGAAACAAGGAAAAAAATCATTCAAATATGTTGGAACTACATTTAGAATTGTACAAGACTCTTCAGCAACTACAGTAAAAGACTACAGGTCCTGGAATCATATCTATTGACAATAAAAAGAATTAGGCCTTTGACCAAAAATATCATATCCAACAAAATTATTTGTAATCCTGAATGAGAAAAAATGGACATTCAATGAACTTGAATATTTTCAGGAATTTCTATCAACCAAACCTGAACTTAACAGAAAATTTAACATATAAGAGCTACTATGAAAGATCAATGTTAAGAAATTTAACATGGACAAATTGTTTAAACATGGGCAAATTATTTACATTTTTATATATGTATATATATATACATATGAGTATGCATATGTATATATACATATATGTATACACACACACACACACACATATATATATATATATATATATATATATAAGATTCACATCAACAATAGGGTAGCTCAAAAGAAAGATTGGCAAAGTTAAGGTAAAATAGCAATGTTATACAAATGAGGAGCAAAGAAAGATTATACACAGAAGGTTAGAGGGGAGAGGAGGGCTTACAGTTCTGAAAACCTACTCATATAGAGATTGGGTTCAATAGGTAACACTATATATGCCATGAAGGGTATAGCACCCTCCAAAATCTATAAAGAAATAAGATGGATAGGCAGATGGGGAAGCAAAGGGTGGGGGAAGAGGACAAGGGAGGGATTCTTGGGTGAAGGGAAGTTAAGTAATAACAAGACATGTTATGGAACAGAATTTAATTAAAAAGGCAGCAAGGATAGGAAAAACATGTGTGTGTATGTGGGGTGGATCTGGATGTATGTGAATGTGTATGCATCTATATATATAAGTATACATAAATATATCTTTTCTTAAATGTAGTTTGCTGGGAAGTATTGGGGGAAATGAAAGGGGGGGAAAGAATAAAAATAATTAAGGTTAGTAGCAGAGAACCAAAGAACAATTTACGAGGAAGTAAAGAAAAATGGTCATTTACAAATATAATTTCTTCTACTAATATATATATATATATATATATATGTACATATGTATATATATATATATATATACATGCATACACACACACACACACACACACTTTCTTGATCTGGTAATTTGTTGTTATATATTTTGAATCCTCCCTGATGTTCTTCTGGGCACATGACAATGATCTTTTTTGTTTTGCATTATTTTGTTTTATATTTCTTTTATGTTTTCCTTTTTTTCTTACTGTTTTTTCAAATAAAATAAGATGATTAAAAATAAAAGAAAAAAAATGAAAAAATTTCCCCTAATAACATTAGCTCTCCCTCTGGTTTTGTGGACCCACCTCTGTCTGCTACAGTGGAATTGACAGCTAAGGAGTGCCCAGGGGACCTGCCCAATGTGCCACCAGATGTGCATGTCACTGGCTGTGATATACACACTCTCAATGTCTCTATCCAAGTTACTATTGATCACCATAAATAGTACAGGGCCTACTGGGGCACTCTCCTTCAGACTTCTTTCCAAATTGTCACTTTACTATTCATGATTACTCATCTCTTCCATCATTTTCCAAGAACAGGAAGAAGATTTTGTCAAAATGTTTTCATAAAAGAGGCAACATGACATGTGGACGTGTAGTTAAGAAGTTTGAATTCCAACTCAGACAATTACTACTTGTGGGAGTCTGGGCAAGTCAATTAATCTCTCTCAGACTCACTTTTCTTATCTGTAAAATGGAAACAATATCTATCTCAAAGAACAATAATAACCATCAAATGATATAACATAGATAAAGCACTTTAGGAGAAAATAAAACTGCATTTTATTATTCCAGTTCTTAACTTCTTTCCTTTCTCCTTATTCACCAGGCTCCCCTTATGGTTTATGTATCCAGAAAAAAACGATTCTGGCTTCAAGCAGAGCTGGCATCTTACCTTAATAGAGCTGCGGTCTCATGAATGCAAGTCCTCTCACACAGGTGTGGAACACATTCCCTTCCATGCCATTTGTGCTGTATGATCCCTGACCGCATCTTCTTGTAAATGCCATAGAAAGGAGTTACCCAATGTGCAGGAGGCCTTCTTCCTATTCTTTTAATATTAAACATTCAGCACATCATGCATTATGGAAATAATGACTGAACACTGGGTTTCCAGAGAGTCATTTCTGCCGCCGTCCTTTCCCACCTGCTTTCCTTCTCCTACTTCCCGAGCTTGTTTGTTTGTTTTTATGCTCCTGCTCCTTACTGGGTTAAGTCTCTCATGTACTTTCTTCCACTTCTCCATGAAAAGTACTTTATTAGGGAAGCAAGTACTTTGCAATTACTACTAGTTGTAACCATGCTGGAGAGGCAGCTGGCCCCTGAATGAGGAAAACCTGATGGCTCCTCTGACACATACTAGCTGTGTTACAAGTCACTTCTCCAGGGAACTCTATACTGCAGAAAATACTTTGATTTGCACTAGTGTCCTCATCTGGGAGCTCCCTATATTAGTGAAATCCCAGCTTTAGTCTCTCTAGTCAGCCACGCTTCTTTAAACTGGCATTTTCTCTTCTAGGCATACATAACAAGTTAATATGATCTTCAAACTTCCTGTGAGAGCTTAGATTTTTGATAAAAAAAACCTAAACTGCGCACAATTTATGCAATTCACAAAATGAAATCCTGTCTTCTGTTATACTATCATAATGCTGATTCTCCACTTTTTGTATGAAGTTGATAAAATAATTTTACAAACAAGTACCAAAAAATATCCTTGAAAACTGCTTGAGGAAATATTTTTGTCTTTGAAATATTTCTGACTGAGCTATTTTTTCTGAAGATCCATTTTCACTATTGACTTACCTTCTCTTTTTTGCTAAGACATTCTCTCTCTTTCCATTCTGTCAAATCAAGAATTATCACACTAACCTATTTTCCAGGTCTTGTTATGACTCATTAGCATCTGTAAGGGGCTTGGAAAGCTTGTATTAGCATCATAGAGCATTATTTTTATTAACCTTTGTGAACAAGAAAACAAAGCCAACAAGTCAATATGTGCAAATGGCTTGTAAAATACCAGTAAATGGTTTCCCAGCTATAGTTTCATTGAGTGAAATCAATGAAACCTTTGGTAGATCTGGGCATTTTAAAAGAAAAAAAATTACTCAACAACACAAAAACCTCATGTGAACTTAGGAACTGCTGCAAACATGTTATCTGTGTTTTATTATTACTCACTTTTGAATGCATTTAATAAGTGTACTTAAACTTTTAACCTACAGTGTGTTAGATATAGCACTAAAGTGATATGGCTCATTACAACATAACTTTGGCTTGGTTTATAATGTAGGAAATGCTGATATTTTGCTTTAGATTTAGACATTGGTATCCACAAGATGGCAGTAGCTGCTAAAGCATTTGGTACAATGCTGGGGCAAATTACAGAACGGCCAACCTAGAGAATTCTGTGGCTAGAAGGGACTCTTCAAGGTCATGGAATTCAATCCCATGTTTCCATGTTTATATCTAAATAATCTTGGAAATATGGGTAAATAGCTTATTTCTAAAACTCTAAGGAAAAGACATTCCATTACAGTCTTTAAAATTATATAATTAAATTCTTTTTGTCTAATTTGTCTCAGCAATCATAATTTGAGCCCTATGCCTCTAGATCTATTTTTAAGAAAGAGTATATCTATTTGCCATCTTCCCCTCTTTTATGTGTGAATTTTCCTGGATAGATGACAAGAGGACAAGATGTTCACAGTTTTGTTCTCAGATGTAAAGCCAGTTCATTGCAGTCTGGGGTAGAAATCTCAATCTTACCATTATTATTCATTTTGCATGGCTGCTCTAGGATTCTTATCATGTCATGCTTGTGGACCTGAATTGCTGCAGCAAATACTGACATATTCCTCTGTTCCTGTAGCCAGGTATTGGATGTATAAAATCCTGTGAAGAGACTCAAAATTCTTTCTTTTTTCCCTTATGTACCAAAGAGGTTTTTTAGATTGTATTATGTGTTGGGGATTGGAAGTCAAGATTTCCTAGATACATAGTTTTCATAATAATACACACTGGGGTTTTCTGAGCACTAATCTACTCTTATCTTTGCAGTTTGGACAATGGATATATCATCTTTACCTGGTAATTTTCCAGCAACTGGAATTTGGGGCTACCTTTACCATGTACTTAGAGATTCCACCTAACTATTAGGGTTGTTTATTTCAGCACACATTCACGTAGGAATGCAAACAGGTTGCTTACTAATTATGTGACAGAAAGAGCACACTTAGTGAAGTGAGAAGAACCAGGAGAATAATGTATTTATAGCAACATTGTAAAAATGAACAACTTTTATATACTTAAGAACTCTGATCAACATAATGACCAACCATGATGGCAGAGGACTGATGATAAAGAATGCTACCAATCTCCTGACAGTGAGATGATGATCTTGAGATGTAGAATGTGATACAAATATTTAGACATAGCCAAGGTGGGAATTTGTTTTGCTTCATCATGCATATTTATTATAGAGCTTTTGTTTTCCTTTTTTTTGGTGAAAGACAGGAAGAAGAGAAAATAAATGGTTGTTAATTTTAAAAAATAATTTAATGAGAAAAAGAAAAATACACTCTAGTGATTACTGGATCTATGGTTGGATGTGACTCCCAATGCCATTTCTGCCATGAATTAATTGTGTGATTTGTGATATTGGGGAGTAACTTAATCTCTTTGTATATAAGTTTTTTCACCTGTAAAACTGGCCTAATAAAATGAGGCTATTTCCTTCACAGCACCCTTGTGAGGATCCAATTAGATAACAAGCATTTTGTAGCCATAAATCTTGATATTTTTGTTGCCCTCAAATGGACCCACATTGCTACTTAGTCACGGGTTCAGACTCATTTTGAATGAACATCTCTGAGATCAAAATTCATTTGAAATCTAAGGTACCTCAACTCTCTTTTAATGTGAAATTGATTATTGGTTGAACAATGATAAAAGCTCTTGTATATCAAAGTCCTTGTGCAGTTTTTTCTTAGGTTGCTTAGAATACAGCGCTCTAAGAATGAAGATACATTTCTTCACTTGGCTTATGTATCAGGAATTTTTTTTTTGCAATATCTGCAGCATGTTTTAGAAGAATTTTAGATGGCTGCCCACATTGGGCCTCTGGAAACCTTATCTCATTGAGCTGAAGTGTAATTGAAAGCCCATATGCCAAGCAAACTTCTTTTACTCTCTCTGCCAGCAGCTTTGGGGCTTAGTTTAAACCTAGATTAATTGGCACAGTCCTACTGAAATGAAGACCAATACTCTTGGACCCATCATTGTTTCCTTCATACTACTTCAGCCACCCTATTCTTATCCTGGCATGGCTTCCCCCTTGCTGGCCACAGAAAAGAAGAAAGGGAATAGGAAACATTGCATGCCTGGAAAAATTATAAAACCAAAGATGTGCACATTTTCATTTTTTGTGTCTGAAGGCATAGAAAGTATAATTCTAAGTATCTCAGGTTAGAGTGACAAAAGTAGATATCAGGGAGGACTGAGATCTGGATAGAAGTTGATAGGAGCAGTAGTATTTGGGAGTAGCATATGCAATAGAAAGCAACTCTGCCCTTTGTCAGAGTAGTATAAAATATAAAGGCAGCTCTGCCCTTTGTCAGAGACCTCTGATCTCTGATATAACATGCTCTAAGAGAGATGAGATGGCTTCATAAGTAGTAAGGCTAAGTCAGTGACACTTGTCAAATTATATATAGCATTCTGGGACCAGTAGTACTTTGCAAATATAGCTGCAGAAGCATCAGAAGGGAAACAACCAGGACATTCTGATGGTTTCCATTTCCTAAGGGGAAGATGTCCAGCAGAGCATAAGAGCACTAGAATACTATAATTTTATAGGTGTTGTAGCTCTTTCCATCACTGCATTATAGATTATATAGACTTATGCTATCTATAATATAGGTTTAGAGAGTGTTGTGGGTCTTAGGGAATTAAATGACTCCCCAATTGTCACATAGTTAGGGAGTGGTAGTGATGGGATTTAGACCTTCAATTTATCTATTTTTTTCCACCACATCATATTAGCTTTCAGTGCTAAAAAAAAGAAACCTTCTCTATAAGGTTGCCATATTATACATGGCTAATACAGTTTCAAACAATATTAACTGCGTGGTTATTATAATTCTTATAAGGATATGGTGATAACACTTTGAGGAATAGATATGATGTGAAAGTCTTATTCTCCTTCAAGCTGAAGTTCAAGTACTACCTTGATTTCCTTAGATCACAAAGGCAAGGGAGGAAATGTCCCTCCCTGCTCTAGTAACTCTTCTTGCTGTCTTTGTTTTCCGTCATGTTGGATTTCAAGATCATAGAGCTGGTCTCATGAACAATGCTAGCACTATTTTTTGTTGTTCAATCATTCAGTTGTGTTTGACTTTTCACTACCCTGTTGTATATTCTAGGTTTTTCTAACTTTTACTGTCTCCTGAAATCTTTCCAAGCTCCTGCTTATTGCTTCCATGACACTATTAATCCATTTCACCCTCCGTCATCCCTTTTTCCATTTGCCTTCAATTTTTCCTAACATTAGGGTCTTTTCTTTTTTTTTCAATTTTTTTTTATTAAAACTTTTTATTTGCAAAACATATGTATGGGCAATTCTTCAACATTAACCCTTACCAAGCTTTCTGTTACAAATTTTCCCCCCTACTCCCCACCCCTCCCCTAGATGGCAGGATTAACTACATGTTAATTATGTTAAAATACTTGACAAATTGAATATATGGATACATATTTCTACACTTATTGTTGTGCAAGAAAAATAGTATCTACAAGAAAAAAATCAGAGAAAGGAAACATAATGCAAGCAAACATCAATAGAGAGCATGAAAGTGTAATGTTGTGGTCCACATTTCACATCCCTCTCTCTGGATGTATATGGCTTTCTTCACTAAACAATTGGAACTGGTTTGAAACATTTCATTGTTGAAGAGAGCCATGTCCATCAGAATTGATCATCATATAGTGTTGTTGCTGTGTATAATGATCTCCTGGTTCTGCTCATTTCACTCAGCATCAGTTCATTTAAGTCTCTCCAAGCCTCTCTGAAATCATCTTGCTGGTCGTTTCTTACAGAGCAATAATATTCCATAATATTCATATACCATAATTTGTTCAGCCACTCTCCAATTGATGGGCATCCATTCAGTTTCCAGTTTCTAGCCACTACAAAAAGGGCTGCCACAAACATTCTTGCACATGTGGGGCCCTTTCCTTCCTTTAAGATTTCTTTGGGATATAGGCCCAATGGAAACACTGCTGGGTCAAAGGGCATTAGGGTCTTTTCTAATGAGTCCTTTCTTCTTATGTGGCCAAAGTTTAAGTTTCAGCTTCAGTATTTGACCTTTCAGTGAATAGTCTGAGTTAATTTCTTTAAATACTGACTGATTTGGTAGCTAGGTGGTGTAGTGGATAAAGCACTGGACTTGAACCCAGAAAAACTCATCTTCAAGAGTTCAAATTCAGCCTCAGACACTTGGTAGTTGTGTCACCCTAGGTAAGTCCCTTAATCATGTGTGCCTTAGTACCTCATCTGTAAAATGAATGTAAGAAGGAAATGGGTAAATCACTCTAGTCTCTCTGCCAAGAAAACCCCAAATGAGATCACACAGAGTTGTATTCAACTGAAAAATGATTAAACAACAACTGGCTGATTTGAGCTCCTTGTTATCTAAGGAAATCTCAAAAGTCGTCTCCAGTACTACATTTTGAAAGCACTACTTAAATGAGTAATGACTTAAATAACTTCTATCCTTACCTCTTAAATATATTTGATACATCCAAATCTAATGTGAGTGCCACTACCTACTACTGTGCTCTCCTAGCACTAGAGAAATATTTACTCCCTGTCTAACCTTATTGTAATTGCATTGCCTTCCCTGTGGTACTAACAACCTCCTTTTAACATGAGTTTTTTCCTCCCTTCTCATGGAGATTTCACACTGTAACAAGATTATAAGATGGAAGGGAAATGAAACTTCATACCTTGATCTTTTTCTCTGGATAATGAAAAACATTGATTTTTTTCAAGTAAATGATCAAATATGTTAGAGGGTGGATCAGATATGTCTTATGCAGTATACCACTCAGCACTATTAATTAGAAGACACACAAAAGTCATTTATTTTGTTAGTATATTATTCTAATTATTCAAGATTGCAAGAATGATTTTTGTATAAATCAGTTAGTTTTGCTCCATTCTGTAGCCATAGAATAGTTCTCTAAATTCAAATGGCCATGCCCCCAAACTCATAACATAGATTAAAAGGAGACTCACCAAAGACAATGTGAATGGGAAGCATAAATATATCACCACTGCCAAAAACTAACTCAAAGCCCTATTGATAAATTGGTAATTCCATTTAACATGAATTTAATAAGAGCCTACTAAATGCAAAATACTATGCCATGTGCTGGGAATACAGATCCCAAACTGAAACTGTTTCTGACTTCAAAGAGCTTACAACCAACTGAGGAGAAAGAGCATATATACAGAAAAAGAACACAAAATAATTCAAGAGGGGGAATCAGTGCCAACAAACAAAGGGGGAAGGTTTCAAAAGAGGAGGTGCCACCTAAGGTAAGCCTTGAAGAAAGATGAGAATTTTGAGAGGGTAGGTTAAGAAAAAGAAGTGCAGAAGGTTATACCCTGGGAATGACTTGTGTATATGTACTGGGTAAGAGAAGTGTATGGATTTAAGGCAATAATAGGTAGTAGTTTAGTTGTGTTGGAAATAGTGTGTAAAAAGAAAATAATTTGAAATAAGAGCTAGAAGATTGAAGGCAGATTGGAGAACCATAAATTCCAGGATAGAGTTTTTTCCTTAGAGGCAATAGGAAGGCACTAATGGTTTTTGAGTATGGGAGTGACAATGATTAGACCTTTTTCTTGGGAAGATTCTGTTGATAAATGTGTGGAGGACACATGTGTGGAGGATGAATTAGAGAGTATATAGCACTACTCACCAGTATGTACTCTGGATTTCTCCACCATGCCCCAGAAATTTCTCTATCTTAAAAGATTACTTTAGTCTTGGAATTCATACCTTCAAAGTCCCCTTGACCCCTGTGGTCTCTCCCTCTGATTGGATGTTTCTTCCCTGATCATTTATCATTTCATTTCTTACCTAGTTGCAGTCTACATTTTTTCAACAAAAGCTAGTATAAAATATCTTCCTCCTCCTTTATCATTAGCTTACTTTTAGTTGTTGCCTTTGCTCAGTTAAATGTAAATTTGAGGACAAAGTTTGCTTTTCCTTTTGCTTATTTTCCCAATGCTTAGCACAATGCCTGGCACATGGTCATGTTTAATAAATGCATATTGACTAATTGATACAGAAAAGAGACAGGGAGATCAATTAAAAGACTTTAATAGTAGTCTAGGGAAGTGGAGATGAGTACCTAAACTAGGGGGCTATGTATGCAAATGGAGGAAAGGGAATAGATCTATAAGATAGTTATAGCCAAGAGCTGGCAACTGACTAGATATAACTTTATATGAAGGAGAAGGAAGAGTGAAAGACAATTTCAAGATTAAAGTGGTGGTTCCCTCAAAAGAGAAGGGAAAGTTTTGAGAAAGGGCTACTATAGAGAAGAGATTGAGTTCATGCTATGTTGGAGATGCTAATAGGTAAGTGATGATACATATCTGGAATCAATAGTACCATCTTTGAGGAGAGATTATTTCAGTCTTTTGTGCACTAAATAAGGGAATTCTGGACATATTTTTAAAAGGTCTCTAGGGATTAAAACAAGTAATCTGATTGGTAACTCACTCTCAGTCACAGAGTATAAATATCTCTGGAGATACAGTAAATAAGCTTTTCCTCACTAGTGTTGATCTTTTTCTCTGGATGATGAAAAACATTGATTTTTTTTCAAGTAAGTGATCAAATATGATAGAGGGAGTAGATGGATCTGATATGCCTTATCCAGTATAACACTCAGCATGCAGGACTTGATGAATATGTTGCTTCTCAATTTATTATTATTGTTATTTATTCTTGTCCAACTTTTTATGATTGTGCATACTATAATATTCATGGAGTTTTCTTGGCAAAGATACTTGAGGGGTTTATCTTTTCCTTCTCTAATGGATTTAGGCAAATGGAGGTGAAATAACTTGCAAAGAGTCATGCAGCTAGTAAATGTCTGAGGCCAGATTTAAATAGGTATTCTTGCCTTCAGACCCAGTGCTCTATCCATGGTGTCATTCAGTTGCTTTCTTGTCAAATAGAGTTTAAGGGATTTTCTCAGGGTCACACAACTAGTAAGTGTCTGAGGTCCAACTTGACCTAAGGTATTCTTGACTCTAGTTCCAGAAATCCACTGAGTATCCACTGAGCCATCTAGCCCTTCCATCTCTATTTATGAATGATTATTATTGTTATTATCAGTTTTGTCACCATATATCCCCCGGGGCCTCACATGGTACATTACACAGAGTGGTAAAGAATATTTGGTTGGTGGAATGTAGCACATGAATTAAAAGACTGAGTTGGAAGGTACCTTGTAGATACTTATTTATATTCATATTATACTTTTTGTATATGTCATATTATATGTATGTATGTATATATACATATGTATATGCTTATTTGTTTATTTATATGCATGTTGCTTCTCTAGGTTAAATATTAGGAAAAATGAGCTTAATTTTTATATTTGCATCCTCAGCACTTTATATACTGCCTGGAACGTAATAGTAATAAGCGCTTAAAACACAGTAGGGGGCAGCTAGGTGGCAGCTAGATGGTGCAGTGGATAGAGCACCAGCCCTGAAGTCAGGAGAACCTGAGTTCAAATTTGGCCTCAGACAACACTTCCTAGGTCCTAAGTGACCCTGGGCAAGTCACTTAACCCCAATTGCCTCAGCAAGAAAAAAAAAATACACAGTAGGTTTCTTGATTGATTGAGCTAGATTTATCTATTTATTTATTTATCTTTTTAATTATTATCTAGAGTTATTTTGTTTTATTTTTTTATTAAAGCTTTTTATTTTTCAAAACATATGCATGGACAATTCTTCAACATTAGCTCTTGCAAAACCTTGTGTTCCAATCCCTTCCCTTCCCCCATGTCCTCCCCTAGATGGCAAGTAGTCCAATATATGTTAAACATGGTAGAAATATGTTAAATCCAATATAAATATATACACACATTTTTATACAATTATCATGCCACACAAGAAAAAAAAAGAGAAGCAAAATAAAATGAAAGCAAACAACAACAAAAAAAGAGTGAAAATGCTATGTTGTGAACCACACTTAGTTCCCACAGTCCTCTCTCTAGGTATAGATGGCTTTCTTCATCATTGAACATTTGGAACTGGTTTGAATCATGTCATTGTTGAAGAGAGCCATGTCCATCAGAATTGATCATCATATAATCTTGTTGTTTTTGTATATAATGATCTCCTGATTCTGCTCATTTCACTTATCATCAGTTCATGTAATTCTCTCCAGGTCTCTCTGAAATCATCCTGTTGATCATTTCTCACAGAGCAATAATATTCCATAACATTCACATACCATAATTTATTAAATCATTATCCAATTGAATGGTTTCCAGTTTCTTGTCATTAGCAAAAGGGCTGCCACAAACATTTTTTGCACATGTGGGTCCTTTTCCCTCCTTTAAGATCTTTTTGGGATACAGACCCAGTAGAGACACTTCTGGATCAAAAGGTATGCACAGTTTGATAACTTTTTGAGCATAGTTCCAAATTGCTCTCCAGAATGGTTGGATGTGTTCACAGTTCCACCAACAATATATTAATGTCCCACTTTTTCCACATCCCTTCCAACATTCATCATTATCTTTTTCCTGTCATCTTAGCCAATCTGAAAGGTGTGTAATGGTATCTCAGAGTTTAGACCTCCCTACTCTTGAACAAGAATTTCCTCTATATTATTTCCACTAAATGATCATGCCATTTAGACTTCATAGGATCATAAATTTAGATCTGCAAAGAATCTTTGCAGACATTAAGTCTAACTTTTTCATTTTATAGATGAGGAAACTAAGGTAGATTGGATTTCAAACATAAATCCTTTGACTTCAAATCCAATTTTTTCATTCTATCAGACAGCCTCTTGATGTGTTTTAGTAATGACGACACACTAAAATGCCCATGTAGTTTATTTTACTTTTGACTAGCCATGTGGTACAAGGGGAAAAATTGGCTCTGAAATAAGAAGACCTGGGTTCAAATCCCAATAGGACATCATCTGTGTTTAAATCCCATTCTTTTCAATTGTAAAGTCAGAGAGTTGAACTAGATGACCTCTGATTTCCCTTCCCCTCTGTGATGCCAATTGTTGTGCCTTCATATCAAGCTGAAATCTACTTCTCTGCACCTTTTGTTTTTTTTCTAGTTTCTTTCTCTAGGGCTAAATTATACAGATCTAATTCTTTGTCCATAAAATGTTCTTCTAAATACTTGAAGACGACCATCACAATTTGGATACCCTTCTCTTCTCAATGCTAAATATTTCCAGTTATTTCAACTAATTCTATAATCAGATAAAAAATAACTTTTTCTCTGCTTTGGGTAAACTAAACTTAACTACTAAACAATTAAATTTAAGTTTGTGACTTCTGAGATGAAGCTGTTGTTCTCATTGAAGCCTCTGCTGCCATGCAGAAAATTGTTTGAACCTCTCTCATGGACTTTTTAATCTCCTAAGTTAATTATTTTCTGATAACATATATATATGTTCCAATTCCAATTTTTGTACCTCAAATCAGTGCTTCATCTAGTGCATAGGTGCTTAATAAATGTCCAAATATTTTTAAGAACCAAATTATTCACAGGAAAATAATTTCCCAGTCTTGGTGCTTTCCCTTCTATGTTTGAGCTAAGAGACACTTTTGGGACTAGTCAGGTAAAGCTAGTTTCTGTCCTTGTAGCAATAAGAAACAACTTTATCACTAGTCCTTTTATTTCATCAGGACTAAACTCAGGAAAGCACAACATCCAATTCTTCCTCCTAAAGTAGGTGACCTTATCATGTTGGTGACTGGCCCTCATTTCAGTTGAGATGAGAGAATTCTATAACAAGACCTTTCCCACTTGTCCCCAAGTACCAGATTTCAATATTTTTTTCCCTTGCCTGCCACCCTCACTGACAGTGGCATCTTATGGACGTTTTCTCTGAGCTGACAAGTAAAAAGCCAATAATTCTCTGTCAGGCTGTAGTCAGTCACACAGGAAACCATTGAGTGGTCATTTCAAAGAAGCAAAGAATAAAGAATATCCTTAAAGCTTCTCTGACAGAAGAGATTTAAGAACACGAAAGGGCATTAGTGCTTACATACCATTACTGGATGAACATTCAATGACATGCATTTTACAGCTGGTGATAAAATCCCTAATATCGTCCTACTTTACTTCCTAGAGGATTTGATTCTTCCTTTGCAGACAAAGTCCCTATCAGAACAGATCCTTTTTATGAGAAGAGGCTGCTGAGAGAGTTCTTTTGTCTTCAGAAAAATGGGTCCACTTTTGAACTACTTTCTTCAACACTGATAAAAAAACCCTTTCATCTCCCTTTAAATCCTTCCATTTCAGTCTCAAGTCAGACTGATTTACAACATTATCCAACTCTGTCCGAACCAAGCCAGCCTTCAAAACTGTTTCTGTGTAAGATGTTGGAAGGCAAAGAACAAACAGAGATAGGAAAGTTCTCCTGCTGTTTAAAGACTTCTTACTTCCAGGACCAAAAAAGTAAGTAGCAGATAAGTTCTAATCTGAACTACCTTTCAGAAGGCCTATCTTGGCTTCTAGATTTTTGTTTTGGAAAATCCTTAGTTGTTCTGAACTATCACCACCTACCAGTTGATATACATCTCATAAGGATCATGTTCAGTGATCAATGTCTCCATAGTTCAAAAGGTGGATACTGGAAGGATCTCCAATGTTAGTAGCATGGGGGACTCAAAGTATGGGAACTCTTTCCACAAAGGTAGATCCAGTGTCTCTGAGTTAGCAGATAAGAATAAGGAACTGAAACATTAGGAAATTAAGTAACTTAGCCAAAGTCACACAGCTAATTAGAAACAAGCAAGACTTGATACTGTCTTCCTAACTTGTCTAAGCTCTCCCCATCTACCTCTTAAATCCAGATGCCTCTCTAATTTAAAACGACTAATAGAAAGTCAAAAAATCAATCAAATTAATTGGTTTATTTCTGTGAGATTAACTTTTGTTCTAATTGATTTTTCCCTACTGAAATGACAGAATTGACTAATTATTCTGGCCAAAAACCTATTCCTTGAAGTGCTTCTGAATATGAATTCCAGATTAAACTTCCTAGAGCCCCACTTTAGCAGATCATTTCCCTGTACAATATTTCATAATAGCTCCCAATTTCTTATTGTGTAAGTTATTCCACTTCATTTGACTAGTTTTTAAGTTCCTCTGATATACAAGGGAGGCAACTCGAGTATCACAAAATCTGCTCTCATTGGCTGTTAGCATTGAAAATGCAACAATAAGGACATTTCTTGCATCTTGTACCTTCTTTCTAGTCATATACTTCTAGCCTTAATTCAGGCCCTCCTCACCTCTTGGCTAACTTATTGTAATTGCCTTTGAATTCCTCTCTACTTCAATTTATTCAAATGATGCCAAGGTGATTTTCCATAAGCACAGGCCTGATCATGTCATTTTTCTATTCAATAAACTACAGTGGCTCCTTGTTGTTTCCAGGGTAAAATACAAAGACCTCTATTTAGTTTTTAAGGCCTTTCATAGCCTGACCTCAACATATATTTCAAATGCCATTACAAAATGTTGTCCCTGCTGCAGTGATCCAGCCAAAGTAGCCTTCCCTTTGTTTATCAGATGCCATGCTTTCACCTGCATTAGACTTTCTCCAGGTTCAGCATGTACTTCTCTTCTAGTAACCTTCTTTTTCTTCTAGACCTATCCCTAGACCACCTTCTACCTTAAGTCTTCCCTGGTACTAGTGTTCTATCTTCTTGTCTTATGTTTAACCACATGGTGTTTATTTGTGTATTTTTTTATGTTGATACTTTATATTTATTTCTATGTTATGTTTGGTGTTTTCCCTCTACTCCTTGAGAGGAAAGATTATTTTATCTTGTATCTTTGTATTCCCAGTTCCTTGTATAGTGCTTGGCATATACTATGTGCTTAATAAATACTTGTTGATTGACTAGTCAATAAACCAGTATAGTTAAGAGGTCTATTCATTAATATTAATTTACCTGACCCTCACAGTAGGCATTACTGCTTAGCAGCCACTAGTTGCCAATATCTGTAAAGAATTAAGAATCTTGAAGCCCGATAGAATTTTTAGAGGAAGTTAGAAAGGCAGCCTATTATTTTGCATTTTAAAGGTGGGGAAACTGAGGCTGGGAGCTGTTGAGTGACTTGCCTGAAGATGCAGTGCTGGTAATAACAAGAAGTATGACTCAAGCTTAGTTCTATTACTTTCTAAAGCTAATGCTCTTTCTACTACAAAAGACTGTCTCTCACAAATTATTTTTAATTGATTTTTCTAAACCAATCTTTAATTATCACTTAGCCAATCAACCAGTATTATTAAGCAGCTACTATGTGCTCAGACATTGAGGTGGATGCTGGAGAATTCAGGTAAAGAGAATGAAACGTCTCCTTACTCACAAGGCACATAAGATCAAACTGTGAAAGGCAATGTAGTATAATAGAAAAGGTAATAAATTTGGATTTAGGAGACAGCTGAGGTGGAGTTCTTCCTTGGACACTTATTAACTGTAATTGTGGGCAAGGCCTGTCTGAGCTTCACTTCTAAAACATGATGGCAATAGTTATACTGTCTACCTTCCAAAGTTGTCATGAGGATCCAAGGAGATGTAAGGTGAGTTGCAAACCTTGATGTACATTTGTTGTTATTGCTATGTGTAGATATAAGCTTCTTATTTTGTGATTGGGGATTAAACAGGAACTTGAGACAGTTTACAATTTCATGTAGGCTTTGAGTTATCAATATGTAGGATTTCCTCAGGTACTCTACAATGGCCAATGACAATGCCTGAATTGGTGATTTCTGTGGGAAGTATAGTAGGCTGGATTGATGAATTAGGAGATGACATTGTTCCTCTCTGAGTCAGCAAAGGGCATCATGCAGCATTCTGTGGGTTGTCTGTGTTTTGCCAGATGTAGGCATTATGTTTAGTCTCTCAGTTCTTTATCCGCCTACCTCAGGTCACCATAAAGCCTGCCTCAGTGTAGGTGTCCATTAATAGCAGAAACTGAAAAAGTTTCATTATTTTTTAAAGGACCAAATTATGGCCATGAGCTGTAGGACAAGAAGCTCCTGGAAATTTCAAATATAGCTGACTAGTGGGTGGTGACCTTGTGGCCTGGGGCTTTTTGGCATAAACAGTTAAGCCCTTGCCAGAATGCCCTGTTGCCAATAACATCCTGGCTGAATCCCAAACAATTTATTATATTCTGACTTTCTAACTTCCTCCAAAAATTCTAGTGGACTTCAGGATTCTTATTTCTTCACTGACATTAGCAGCTGGTGGCTGCTAAGTGGATGTCACATTTCAACCTTTGGAAGGGGGGAGGTGACATTTCAGGGAAAGGTGAGATGGTTTTTGAGAATGTGATATAATTTACAAAAATTTTGGAAGGGTTGGTGTATGAAAGGGACTATTGAAATGTCAGTCATCTTTATATACTTATTCCTCACTGTTATTTGTAATAATCCTTCAGAAGTCGGGAGCTGAAATTGGTTTCTTAGTGATCTCTCTTTTCACCCTGGATAGTGCCTAAAGGATTATTCTCAAGAACTCAAATCCATGTCAGAGTTCATTGGTGACATCCTTCTGGGAGAAGACAAAGGCATTTTTTATTTTAAGTGAGGAGGCTTGCTAGGTTTGGTTGATAGGCATTGGGATTGCAAGTACACTATATTTCTGACTTACTGCACCTGTTTCTAAGACTTCTCTATGGGTAATTCCTACTTCTAGAATATCCTTCCATGATTATTGATACTACTCAGCTTGAACAATCATCTTTCTTCCTTCCTCCATCATCATCCCCTGAAATCCTATCTCCACTAAAAGACTTTGCTCAAGTACTTGGAGAAGAGGAACCTATTTCTTTCTGATCCTTTCTTGTCTAAATATAAACTCTGTATCTTCTGGGGCTAGGATTGGCCTTAGAATAGAATATATAATATAATAGCAACATCTTTGATGAAGAGATCTAATATCTGGATATCTATTAACCTTGCATACTTTTCTTTTGTTCTCAGTCTTATATTAATAGCCACAACCATGATTATTGTTTAAAACAGTTCTTATTAGCTGGGTATAACACTAATAGGAGCCATGTGAAATCATTTAATTATCAAAGAACCTTTGGGAATTTATTCTGAGAAAAATATTGATGCAGACCTACACATAACAGATGCCCAAAGGTATCTAAACTGACATTTCACAAGCATGGGAATTAAATAAAATGTTTACACTATAAGCAAATAGGTAAATATTTTACAGGTATGTGTTTGTGTTATTCAGTAACCAAAGTATCAAAATCACTTCCATATTAAGTCTACTTTTTCATGCAAATAGAATGAAAATACAAATGTCAGACTCTCACCTCTGACACAAAGGATGGAGTCAGATGTTAGGTTCTCTCACTAATAATTTCTTCAACTAATGCTTTTGTCCAGGATTAGCCTTAGAAATATCATAACCTGGCATACTTTTCTTAATGGCCTCTTAGCTCCCTTGCAAGAGTCCAGATTAACAAAAGTATACGAGAGACTTATAGAAAAGAACAGTGAAATAACTTGTACCCAAAAGCCATATTTTCCTTCCCAGATGATATCAAAGCCCCTCCTTTCTTCTCCAAACTCCCTAAACCTCTGTTAGTAAAGTGGTTGCCTCTTGAGGGAAATTACAGCTTTTTTTTTTAAGTACAAATTCTGCATCTCCAGAGCAAGCACAATTTCAAAGCTTCTTTTCAACATCTCCTGGATCTATGAGCCTCCAGTGGTCTTTGGTGCTTTCCTTCACTTATATGCACAGCCTAATTTTCTTGTTAGTGCTTTATCTTAGTACTATATGCATTTTTAGGAGTTTCATCTTTTGCATGAGGGAAAAGATGAGGGAGAAGAGGGTTTGACTTAACTTTGTTCTACACAAACTCATGATGTTAGCACAAGTCTATAAGTGGAAAAGAGCCATTTAATTCTCTCTCCAATTTGTTCTTTCATTTCACTCCAACTCCTATGACTAGTTTCCCTCCCTACACAATTTTCTTTTTATAATCCCTTACCTTTACATAATTACTCAGCTCTCTCAAGAGGGACAAAGGGGTCATATTGCATGTTCTGATTATCTTGTGCATTTACTGATCTGTATACCACCACCTTCCCATTACACTTATTAGCTTGCATCTGTGCCATACTTCCTCTCTATTTTTTAAAAAATGTTATTTTATTCTTAATTTATATAATGAAACAAGCATTTTCATAACAGTATAATGAAAAAGAATATTTCACTTGAAACAACAACTCTATTCTGTACAATTTGTTATTCCTTTTAAAATATAATAAATTTATCATGTAAATTTCTTTTTTCTTTCTTTCCCCCCTTCTTCCTTCCCTCCTACTCTACCTTAGAGATGGCTACTATTAGACATAAATATGTATGTATATATGTATACACACATCCACATATAAGTAGAATTGTTTTATGCATATTTCTATTTATCAATTCTTTCTCTGGATGCAGATAGCATCTTTTTTCATCTGTCCTTTATATTCATCTATTTCAACTCATGACCTTTTTTTTTATTCGAGATCAAATATGGGAAAAGGTTGAAGTCTATGAAAAGGTTATAGCAATTGGTAAATCAGAGGTTACCCTTGTTAACGCTTTCTTTTAGGCTTCCATTAGCGTGTCCTCCAAAATCATAAACTGTCACCTTATGCAAATATAGTCTATGAAAATATAATCAGAATCCTGATGGCAAAGATTTCCCTTGATGTAGTGAAGGTTGAGATTTGACTCTCCATCGTTTTCCTAATTGGTGCTATGAACTGCTATCGTTACTTGAATCACAGTGGTTTAATCTTGAGAACCAACTATCCTGGCCATCAGTGGCTTTGGCCTTATTTGTTTCAGTACTTGCTTGGCAGTAGTAAATACCAGCTAAAATCGACAGCCCAAAGTGCCAAACTTCCCCATAACTGATGACAGACTACTGTTCATTTGATACCTAAACCTGTTCAGAAGTTTAATTTCTTTTGGCTAATTTCCATAAAATAACCAGGTTTGCTCTGTGAATTAGAAGTGGAGGAAGTAAGGAGTCTTATTGCAGATGTCTATGGATGGGTTGGATAGATGGCTACTGAGGTTCCTTTCAACTCCCAAATTCTTCAATTCTGTGGATTCATATTGCCACTTTCTCTTGGCATAGGCCTGGGGCCTTCCTTTTATTTTGGCACTTCTTGAAGTTTTAGCTGTTTTCTCCCTGAAACTAATTGGGTCCTGTTTCCCTTATAATCTCTGTCCTCTCTCCATAAAATTTATTCAACAGGTCCAATTACACAAATATTTATTAAGTGCTTACTATGTGTAAAGAACTATGCAAGGTAATAGGGTTCCAAATATAAACTCTGACAAATTTTTGACATATTCCTTACCCTTGATGAGCATTTTATTAGGGATATTCAACTTGTACATGACTAAGTATAATTTAGTGTGGGGTCTGATGATATGATGATATGGGAAATCTAGACAAAGGTTTTTAGGGAAACTTGGGGAATGGGAGAATACATTTAGTTAGGGGTGTTATGGGAAGACTTCATAGAGGAAGAAATAGCTGACCTGATCATTGAAGGGAAAAAATTATTCTGAAAGGGAAAAATGAAGAAAAGATATATTTCAGGTATCACAGTTATAGAAATGGATAATGGCATGTTGAAAAAGGAGAAAGATTCTACTAGGTTAGGTGAGGGTTAGTGGTGGAATGTGATATCAATTTTGGCTAGAATGAAGAATGGGTGAAGAGGAATAAGAATCTTCTCCAGCTCAGAAATGCAGTTTGCTTAGAAAATAATATGACCATTTGGGCACGGTTCAAAGGATAGTAGTCAAAATGAAACAAGGATTGAATGTTGAGTGAAAAGTTATGGGAAAATGAAATCAAGGTATCTGAAGAGATGTTGGTGATTTCATAGTAGTGTTTAGATATGGGAAAGACTTTTGAATTTATTAAACATTCTATTAAAATAATTTATTTTTAATATTAAATTTTCTTTTTTTTGAAAAAAAATTATTTATTTTAATGCACATTGCTTTATGAATCGTGTTGGGAGAGAAAAATCAGAACAAAAGAACAAAAGAGAAAAAAATGCGAGAAATAAAAAAAAATTGAAAAAAGAAGTGAACATTGCGTGTGTTGATTTACATTCAATTTCCTTAGTCCTTTTTCTGAATACGGATGGCATTTTCTGCCCAAAGTCTATTGGGCTTACTTTGGATTACTGAATCATTAAGAAGAACTAAGTCTTTCATAGTTGATCATCACACATTCTTTTTTTAATTTAAAAAAATTTTTATTATTATTTATTTATTTTATTTGTGAAACATATATATGGGTAGTTGTTCAACATTGACCCTTGCAAAGCTTTCCATTACAAATTTTTCCTCTCTAGTCCCCACCCCTCCCCTAGATGGCAGGAAGTCTATTACATGTTAATTATGTTAAAATACTTGACAAATCGAATATGTATGTACATATTTTTACAATTATCTTGCTGTGCAAGAAAAGTTGGATCTACAAGAAAAAAATCTGAGAAGGGAAACATAATGCAAGCAAACATCAATAGAGAGCATGAAAATATTATGTTGTGGTCCACATTTCACATCCCTCTCTCTGGGTGTATATGGCTTTCTTCACTGAACAATTGGAACTGGTTTGAAACATTTCATTGTTGAAGAGAGCAAGCCACATTCTTGCTGTTATTGCTTAAAATGTATTGGTTCTGCTTGTTTCGCTCAGCATCAATATAAATCTTTTCAAGCCTTTCTAAAATCAGCTTGTTCATCATTTTTATAGAACAATAATATTCCATTACCTTCATATAAGTCAAGTCATATAAGACAGATCATCAGCTGATGAGCATCTATTCATTTTCTAATTCTTTGTAACCACAGAAAGAGCTTTTATAAACAATTTTGCACATGTAGGCCCTTTTCTGTCCTTTATGATTTCCTTGGATTACAGATTCAGTAGTGGCACTGCTAGATCAAACAGTATGTTCAGTTTGTTAGTCCTTTAGGTATAGTTCCATATTGCTCTCTAGAATGCTTGTGTCTTTTCTTGACTCCACCAACAATGCATTAGTGTTCCAGTTTTCCCACATCCCCTCCAACATTTATCTTTTCCTATCATCTTAGCTAATCTGAGAGGTATGAGGTGGTACCTCAGAGTTGTTTTAATTTGCCTTTCTTTAATCAAAAATTTTTTTCATATGACTATAGATGACTTTAATTTCATCATTTGAAAATTATCTGTTCATATCCTTTGACTATCAATTGGGTAATGACTTGTATTCTTATAAATTTGACACAGTTCTTTATATATTTTAGAAATCAGACTTTTATCAGAAACATTGGCCGTAAAGATTTCCCCCCCAGCTTTGTACTTCCCTTTTAATCTTGTTTAATCTTGTTGGTTTTGTTTGTGCAAAACCTTTTTAATTTAATGTAATCAAGTTGTGCATTTTGCTTTTCATAATGTTCTCTACCTCTTCTTTGGTCATAAATTCTTCTCTTCTCCAAAAATCTGATAGTTAAATTATCCCTTGCTCTCCTAATTTATTTATGATATCATCCTTTATATCTAAATCATGACCTTATTTCAGTATGGGGTGTGAGATGTAGGACTATGCCAAGTTTCTGGCATATTATTTTCCAGTTTTCCCAGCAAATATTGTAAAATAGTGAGTTTTTATTCCAGAAGCTGTTCTTTGGAGGTTTATCAAATACTAGATTACTATAGATCTTGATTATTGTGCCATTTGTATCTAATCTATTCCACTGATCCACCACTCTATTTTGCAATCAGTACCAAATGATTTTGATTTCTGCTGCTTTATAATAAAGTTTTAGGAATGCTACTGTAAAGCCACTATCATTTATATTTTTTTATTAAGTCCCTTGATATTCTTGATCTTTTGTTCTTCCAGACGAATTTTGTTATTTTTTTCTAGTTCTATAAAATAATTTTTGGCAGTTTGATTGGTATGGCACTGAATGAGTAGACCAATTTAGGCAGAATTATCATTTTGTATATTAGCTTGGTCTATCCATGAGCAAATATATTTTTTCCAGTTGTTTAGATGTGACTTTATGTTAGAAGTGGATTTTAATTGTGTTCATATAGTTCTTGGGTTTGTCTTGGTAGCTAGAACCCCAAGTATTTTATTTTGTCTTCAGTTATTTCTTCCTTATCTTTTTACTTTTGCTTTTTCTGAAATCAGAGATGGATTCTTTCAAGGAGTATTTTTCTTTATGTTTTAAGAATTTTTGGGCAGTTTTCCTTAATGATCACTTGATGAATGCTATCCAAGCTCTCTTTTTTGGTCATGATCTTCAGACAGACAAATAATTTTTAAATTGTCTCTTCTGGATCTATTTTCCAGGTCGGCTATTTTTCTAATGAGGTATTTCACATTTTCTTTCTCTTTTCCATTTTTTAAAGTTTGTTTGATTGTTTCTTCATATCTCATAGAGCCATTAGCTTCCTTTTGCCCCATTCTAGTTTTTAAAATAGTATTTTTTTGTTGCATTGAGCTTTTACTCCACAATCATTTTCCCTTTAACTTCTTATTCCTCAGCAGAGCCTTTAATTGTAACAATAGCAACAAGTTCCATTTAAGCAAAACATCCAACCTGAACTGATAATATATACCATATTCCACACCTATAACCTTCTACCTCTATATTGAGAAGAGGGTAGGTTGATATATTTCATTCTCAGCAGAGGACAGAGAAAAAAAGTTTAAACTGTAGCATGAACCTTTCACATGAATCTTTAATACTATTAAAAAGTATTAAATTTTTTCAAATACATGCAAAGTTAATTTCCAACATTCATCTTTGTAAAACCTTGTGTTCCCAATTTTTCTCCCTCTTTCCTCCCCTCCCTTAAAGAGAGCAAGCAATTTGATATAAGTTAAACATTTACAATTCTTCTGAACATATTTTCTTGATATATATTAAAAAGAATTTCTGAGAGAAAGTGTCTAAGAAAGAGTTCTGGTTTGCCACTCAAGAGATGTATATTCTAGCCTTTATTCTACCATTAATTATTTATGAGAATTGAGGCAACTTTATTAAACTTCCCTGAGTCTGTCTCCTTGTCTATAAAGTTAATGAATTAAAATGGATGATCTTTGGAGATCATAGATTCATAGATTTGGATCTAGAAAGGAGGCCAGAAGATAGCTAGTTCAATACTTTCATTTTATAGTTGAGGAAATGGAATATCAAAGTGGAAAAAGAACTTGGCTTAAGTTTCCTTTCGCTTCTCAAAATTCAATGATTTATTGGCTGGCAAAAACAAGAAGGGCTTGCCCAAGGAGGTTAACACATCTTCTCATAGGGCTTAGAAAACTTCTTCCAAACAATTGCTTTTAGTTTAACAGGCTGTATTAACCAATTCCAATGTCTTCCATTATATTTATATCAGTTTCTGCATTCATTTCTTGCCCCACCCAAACATCCTTCCTTCTTCTTTAGGTAGATTGAAATGGCTCTGTTCAGTCTCTCATTTTGAGCATCTCACAGAAGGATTCTTTATTAAGACTGGAACTGGAACAGAAGAGACATCACAGATACAACAGCTTGTTGACATATTGAGCATGTACCAGTAAATTATTAAGGACGATAGCACAGTCAAACTGGCTGAGAAAAAAACCTGCATAATTGGCACCACTGGGCTGCATGCAACAGAGAGAGATAATGAAGAATTAAATAGCACAGGAAATCCAAGCAACATCTTCCCCCCCCCCTCATTCTCTCTCTCTCTCCCTCCATCCCTCTCCCTCCCTTCCGCTATCTCCCTCTCTCCTTCCCTTTTTCTCCTTCTCCTTTTCCCTCTTCTTCCCCCCATCTGTGTCTCTGTCTCTATCTTTCTCTCTTCTTTTCTCTTTCTCCCACCCATCTGTATACTTTTTTTTCTTTTTTCTACAAATAAGAAAATTGTTGGGGTAGATGCAGAAAGCTTTTGGAATATTTTTATCCTTCTGAGGACAATGGACACAAATCTATCTGCCTATCAATCTATAAACGAAATTTGAGTTCATATTCTAATTAGTTATTTATTGAGCACCATGAACTGTATTATAAAAATAAACAGTAGCTTAATTCCATTTTAATTTATTAAATTCATATTTTGTATAAAGCAATGTGCTATGAACTGGGAATACAAAAGGAAAAATGAAATTTTCCTTGTCCTCAAGAAGCTTACATCCTAAACCTTAATCCTCAGTGATTCTATCTTTCCATTTCTTCAGACAAAAGTAATTTCTTCTTTCTTGGAAATCTCATTACTCATGGTAATTCTTTTGTGTGTTTACCATGGCCTTGCAAACAGAAGTAGTCCTCTTAGTTCCTTCCTGTCCACCAAAGATATAAGGGTAAAAGCTCCAGTGAAGAAACATCCTTGTTACCAAAACACCAATCAATAGGCAGGCAGGTAAGCCCAAGTCTTAGGGACATAAGCATGTTCTCATGCTCTGAACTATTGTTCAGTGTTTGTAGGGAAGCAACTCCTGTGCAGAAAGTGACCCACTTTTCCACTTTTCTTTTTCTTTTCATCTGCTGACCAACTGTTACCTATAGGCAGGGATGCCAACTTAGCTGAAGCAGCATGGTACACTGAGGAAGATAAAGGAGGTGGCATGTACCTGCCAAGTCAAATCGCCACCACCATTTTGAAGATCACATTCTTTTAGAATCAGAAACAGTCTAGATTCCTAAGCCTAAAAGGCCAGGAATAGTAGCATAACTCAGACTGCCAGTCATGAGTGCAGTCTGGGCTCTGAAGCCATCATTTGGAGAATCAACCCTTTGGAGATGCAAGCTGGCAACCACTTCTGCAAGTGCTGTGTCATTTGCCTTCTTAGTAGCCACAGCTATTAAAGACCTAGAAACACTATATGGATCAGCAGCATAAATATATATGATTTTATCAATGGAAAAACATTGAAAAGATAAATTATTATTTATTTTTTCTGTTGTACCTTAAGGACTAAGGAGCCTTTACTTCTGATATGCAACTGAGACCTCTGTTCTATTTGTATTGTCCTCCCCTGGTAGAATGTGAGCTTCTTGAGAGCAAATACTGTCTTGCTTTTCTATTGTATCCTCAGTAAGTAGTACACTGCTTTGCACTAGTAAACTTTATTTATTCATATAGTCATTCATTATAGTGAATCCATGGTGTTATCTTTGTAAACCCTTTGAGGACAGGAATCTGGCTGAGCATAGTGTTTCACACAGAGTAGGTATTCACTAAATTAAAAAAAATGAGTTGGCAACAAAAGAGCAAGCATCAGAATAATTTCATGATTTTCCCAGGCTAAAAACACACCACTCTTTTGTATGCTAACAACTCCTAATGGGGGAACAGAATCTATTACTTAAATAAATAAATCATTACATCGAGGACAGAAGTATCAACACAGGCACAATTTTCAAACTTGCCAATCATTAATGGACCTTAACCAGTCTATGCATTTTGGCTATGGTAAATAGATCAGCACATTCATGTGGCTCTCAATCTAAAATATGCCGAC
Organism: Myrmecobius fasciatus; assembly: GCA_023553655.1. Lineage (NCBI taxonomy): Eukaryota > Metazoa > Chordata > Mammalia > Dasyuromorphia > Myrmecobiidae > Myrmecobius > Myrmecobius fasciatus. The sequence goes on along the minus strand of JAJPUD010000607.1, from coordinate 426,204 downwards.
ATTTGATTTGCAGCATGGAGTCTGTGGGAAAAGGATGCACAGGTTGCTGATGGTAGGATTTATGCCTGTGGCAGACATTTATCCCCCAATTGTACAGGTTTCTATGTTTTTCTTCTTCCTCTGTGTCTCATACTCTTCCTTTGGAATTCTGCATCACACTTCCTCAAATCTAAGGTCAATAGACCGGTGTTAAGTCAGTGTCATGAGGAATGCTGAGAATAAGTTGAGAAAGTCTATTCAAACCCAATGGATACCTGTCTGCTGGCCAGATTATCCCCAAATGAAAGCTTCAATCTGTTAGACATGAGGCTGTTTATTTCAATAACTATAAATCTCAGCAATGTATTTCTCAGTCTCATTCACTTTGGATTGCCTTCATGACCTACAAGCTCCCATTGTAGCAAGTTACAGAAGGCTCCCACTGCAGCTTCTCTGGAAATCTTGGGCTTTCTCCTAAGATTAAAAATCTTTCTTTAGTCATAAGTACTTTGTGGCTTGTTCCATCAGCTGATCTAAGAGAAATCCTGGTACCACAGTGGGGCTGCTGAATCACAGTTTGGTATGAAAGTTCAAGAATTGCTAGTCCCCACCTCCCACTATCTGCCTTGCCTGGAGAAAGGGGAAAGGATATGATTCAAGATTCACTGAAAGTAAACCAAGAAGCTTAGCCTCAGGCCTGTGAAATAGACTTTCCCCTCTTCATTTCTCCAAGGGAGACATGATTGGTTTATTTGTATATTTTCTCTGTCCCAGTGGTCTACCTTAAGTAGATCAGGATCTATTCAGAAACTATTCACAAACAGTATTAAATGACTTGCCAAGGTCACAAAGTGTCTGAGGCCAAATTTGAACTCAGGTTGTTCCTTTTTCCAGGTCTGGTGCTCTATCCACTGAACCATCTCAATGCTCAAGTTCTGAATTAATGAAGCCTTACTCTATTGTTGTGGAACCAAACTAGACCTAAGCAAAGCCAGAATAAGTTGCTCCATTTAGTAGTGTGGTTGAAGGACTTTATATATCTCCATTCTCTTCCAAAGTGCCTACCCAACCTTTTTGCTAAAGTACCTAAAATATGTAAGAGTTACTCTTTTCTATCTTCAGAAGACCTTGTTCAAATGCTTATGCTATCTAGTAAAGGGAAGAGGCTCAGAGAACTAGCTGTCCCATTAACAGATGAATGCCAATTATTATAACAATAGAGATACATGCATTTATGTAGTGAAACAGTGAAAAGTCCCCTGAATATGAAGTGTGAAGGCCTGGTTTGAATCATAGCTTTGGCACTTGTTATCCTGTGCAACCCAGTTCTCCTCTATAAGATTCAGTTTTCTCATCTCTTCCCATTAATAGAGGAAATTGATGTTTGCCCTTTTTCCTTTGTAGCTCCCTTATAGGGTTGTGAGAAAAACATTATAATCTGTAAAATATGGTGTGAACCATTATTATTATTATTTACTTCATCTTGGCAGGTTCAGAAGAGGGTACTGGGGACATGGGATACAAGACAAATGAATTTTGATGGCCCTAATGATGAAGGAAAGATCCAGAGTAGGGTAAAGTTGTGGAATAGAAGCTAAAGAGAATGGCAAGCTTGAATGGAGCAAAGATCTTAGCTTTTTTGTGTCATGGACATGCTTGACTGACTAGAAAATCTTATCTCAGAATAACATTTTTAAATGCATAAAATGAATATACATGATCACAAAGAGAACCAACAATGCTGAAGTATAGCCATGAAAATACACACACACACACACACACACACACACACACACACACACCAGATTATTAGACCTCAGGTGAAGAACTCCTGTTCTAGAGTTCTGAGTTATAAAGTATCTAGGGTGAGAGCACTAAAAGGGATTTACCAGTATTATCTCATAGAAATAGCAAGCTACTTTGCAAATACTTTCTTATTTTACCCTCCCAAGAATTTGGAAAAGTCAGTGCTATTATCACTCTCATTTTTCAGATGAGGAAATTGAAGTTTAAAGAGATTAAGTGACTTGACCAGTCATACAATTATTATAAGGTAGGATTTGAATTCAGATCTTCCTGATTATGGGGGTCTAGCATGCCATCTACTGCAGCCCCTACTTGTTTTCCATATGTCAATCATTGGCTCAATGGAGAACATCACCAAAGATTACTTTCACTACTTTATAATTTTTGCCTAGGGCCAACAGTTAGTTAAATTACACATTCTTTCATGAATTGGAACCCTCCTATATTTCTTTTTATTGATAGCTAGGTGGTGCAATGGAGAGAGCTTTGGGTCTGGAGAAGGGAGACTCATCTTCCTGGGTCCAAATCTGGCCTCAGATATTTCTTAGATATGTTACCCTAAGCAAGTCACTTAACCCTAAGTTTGCCTCAGTTTCTTCATATATAAAATGAGCTGGAGAAAGAAATGACATTCCAAAATATCTGCCAAGAAAAATCAAATGAGATCACAAATGGGATGACTGAAAAACTACATACTAACATTTGTTTCTCTGTATTAGTTTCTATAAATTGATCAAGCCTCTTAGAAAGTTTTTGTTTGCTCTATATGAGCTTTCTTTTTTCTTCTCTGGTATCCATACTCCTGATTTTATGGCTTATTTCCTTAGCCTAGCTTCGTGTTAATTGTCATTTGAAATTTGGCAGAGGCAAAAAATTATCCTATGTATGACTCCTTTCTCTTTCATCATCTTATTGGTTGACTTTGTCACCCACCATCATCTGGGACCGTGTTCTTCCATTCATGGATTGGAATAAAGTTAAACACTGAAAAGGAATTGTCCATGATACTAGAATCAATGAAATAAAACTAAGTAAGACTAATCTTTAACAATAAGATAGGTTTTTTTCAGGGATGAGAATACATTCTTTTCTCTTCTAAAGCTCAGTTTGGGAATCTAATTTTAATTTACTCATCACTTTGCATTTACTTACTACATATTTTGTATCTTTTGTTAACTTCAATAGGATGAAAGCTTCTTGAGAGCAAAGACTGATTTATTTTTCATTTTTGATTCTCTAGAGTCCATCACAGTGCCTGATGCATAAGCATAGAGAGTAGACCTGTGATTTCAATGGTATTTCATTGGCTACTGAATGACTACAATGAGAGGACTTGAAGTCCTCTTTATCATGTAGAGATAAGGCATCTGTTGTGAAGTTTAGGTGGCGAGAGAGAGTAGCTGGTGGCCAATCAAATATGTTATATGTCTCATACATTTTTTTTTGGTATTCTCCACTGTACCTTACAAACAGCAGCTACCTAATGTTCTTTTTTTTGCCTTAGTTTACTATTACTACTACTACTGCTACTATTTTACTACTACTACTACAAATGCACATTTATATGGTACTTTATGACTATAAAGCACTTTTGTATACATTGTTTCATTTGATCTTAAAAACAGTCCTGTGACATATATAGTAAAAATATTATTATCCCATAATAATTGGGTTCTTTGGAACAATGACTAGACTTTTTAATAAATAAGGAAAATGAGACTGAATATATAAGTCCAGTATTTCCCCACCAGTAGGTGACAGAGATAGGACAATAAAACAGGGATTTTGACTCAAATGCAATGTTCTTTCCCATCTAGCACACTAATTGCATTCAATGATAATTTAATACAAAGAAGATTTTCCTCTTAAGGATTGTGAACTATATGGTAATATAAGTTTTCTTGGGCCAAATCCTGTAACCACAGATAAGCTGTTTTTTTTTCTGGTATGACATGGCTGAGAATTCTTAGATAACCAAGGAGACAGTTTGGTCGAAATCCTTGATTGATTCAGAATAATTATCAATATTTTTTGATGATGATATCTAATATTTCACACAAGAGATGTATGAAAGAAAAAATGGGTTATTTATTTATTTGTTTTATTGAAGATTTTTATTTTTAAAACATATGCAAAGATAATTTTTCAACATTGACCCTTGCAAAACCTTATGTTCCAATTTCCATCTTCTCTCCTAGATAGCAAGTAATTCAATATATGTTAAACGTGGTAAAAATATATGTAAATCCAAGATAGGCATACATATTTTTACAGTTATCTTGCTGCACAAGAAAAATCAGATCAAAAAGGAAAAAAATGAGAAAGAAAATAAAATTCAAGCAAACAACAAAAGAAGTGAAAATGCTATGTTGTGATCCATACTCAATTCCCACAGTTCTCTCTCTGGGTGTAGATGGCTCTCATCATCACAAGATCATTGGAACTGACATGAATCATCTATTATTGACTCACTAGAGTGGAGTTCTGTCTCCTCACCTTGTAGATCTGCTACATGACGAGGTCCTAGTCAGGTGGTCCTTGTTTGGGCGCAACTTGTTCTGGTCCACTGCCTGACCTATATGCCTACCCATTGGAGGCCATGACTAGGCCCACTTACTCATCTTTGGGACCTGACCCGGATCTCACAGAGAAAGACCAACCAGGAGGTTAGGGTGAAGCAAGCACCACTTTATTTCTGCTTATCCCTGTTTATATCTCTTTTGCCAATTCCAGGTTGGAAGATCCCTTTAAGAGCTTGAGTGGTTGGGTCACCCAGGGATTGGTTCACGGAGAAGGAAGGAGGCATGTAAGGCTTCCTGAGCACTAAGGAGGGAGACATGGTACTTGCAGTTTGGCAAGTGCAGCCTCTTAGAGCTATGCCCTACCACCATGTAGCACTTGCCTACACTTCTACCTCTCAACTCCTGAGTTCCTAGTCCCTGGGCCCTATTCTGCATTCTGCTCTCTGGGGATCTACACAACCCTCACACTAATTATTGCTCTAATTTCCTCTTCACTAGTGGAAAGTTCTCCCTTTTCATTTTTGAGACTAACAACTTGATTTTCTTCTTTCCTTTTTCTAATCAAATTAACTAAAGGTTTACCTATTTTGTTGATTTTTTTTGTAAAACTAACTCTTAGTTTTATTTATTAATTCAATAGTTTTCTTACTTTCAATTTTATTAATCTCCCCTTTTATTTTCAGATTTTCAAATTTAGTATTTAATTGGGGGTTTTTAATTTGTTTTTTTTCTGGCTTTTTTAGTTGCAAGCCCAATTCACTGATCTTCTCTTTCATTGTTTTATACAAGTAAGCATCTAGAGATATAAAATTTCTCCTAATAACTGCTTTAGCTGCATCTCACAAATTTTGATATGCTGTCTCATTATTGTCACTCTTGCATGGAATTGTGGATTGTGTCTGATTTGTTGTTTCACCCATTCATTCTTTAGGATTAGATTATTTAGTTTCCAATTAATTTTTGGTCTATTTTCCCTAGCATTTTATTGCATGTAATTTTTATTGCATCATGATTTGAGAAAATGCATTTACTATTTCTGCCTTTCTGCATTTGATTTTGAGATCTTTATGCCCTAATATATGACCAATTTTTGTATAGGTTCCATGAACTGCAGAGAAAAAAGTATACTCCTTTTGGTCTCCATTCATTTTTCTCCAAAGATCTATCATACTTAACTTTTCAAAAATTCTATTTGCCTCCTTAACTTCTTTCTTATTTATTTTGTGGTTTGATTTATCTAGTTCTGAGAGAGCAAGGTTGAGATCCCCCACTATTCTAGTTTTGCTGTCTATTTCTTCTTGCAGCTCTCAACTTCTCCTCTAGGAATTTGGATGCTATACCACTTGATGCATATATGTTTAGTATTGATATCACTTCATTATCTATGGAACCCTTTAGCAAGATAGTTTTCTTCCTTATCTCTTTTAATTAGATTTAGTTTTGCTTTTGCTTGATCTGAGATCAGCATCACTACCTCTGCTTTTTTCACTTCATCTGAAGCTTAATAGGTTTTGTTCCAGCTTTTTATGTTTACTCTAAATGTATTATTGTGATTTAAATGTGTTTCCTATAAACAACATATTGCAGTATTCTGGCTTTTAATCCAGTCTACTATCTGCTTCCCTTTTATGGGACAGTTCATTCCATTCACATTCACGGTTAAAATGACTAATTCTGTATTTCCTGCCATCTTATTTAGCCCAAGTTAAACTTTTCTATTTACTTTCCTCCTTTCCCTCTTCCCCAGTATTTTGCTTCTGACTACCACTTCCTTTAAATAGCCCTCTCCCTTTGCAATCCCTCCCCATTTCTTATGACTTTTCCTCTAACACTTCTGTTTTTCTTTCTATTAGCCTCTCCCTTTCCTTTCCCCTTTTTCCTTCCACTTCCCTATAAGGTGAGACAAGTTTCTTTGTGAAACCAAATATATTTAATATTCTCTCTTTAAGCCAAATCTGATGAGAGTAAGATTCATACAATGTTCATCCCCCTCCCTTCTTTTCCTTAATTATAGTAGGTCTTCTTTGCCTCTTCATGAGATGTTTCCTTCATTTCCTTCATTTTATCTCCATTTTCTTCTTTTTCCAGTACAACCCCTTTTCTACCTCTAGTTTCTTTTTTATATTATCATAATAAAATCAAATTATACCTGCACTCTTAAATTATCCCATAACAGAAGTATTGTTCTCAAGAGTTCTTTCCTTTTTATCTTTTTATGCTTCTCTAGAGTTCTGTATTTGGAGATCAAATTTTTGGTTCAGCTCTGGTCTTTTCATCAGAAATAAATGAAATTCACCTGTGCCATTGAATGTCCATCTTTCTTCCCTGAAAAATAATTCTCAATTTAGCTGGATAGTTAATTCTTGGCTGCAAATCCAAGTTCCTTTGCATTTCTTTTGGAATATCAGATTCTAGGCCCTTTGATCCTTTAAGATGGAAACTGCTAGGTCCTGGGTAATCCTGATTGTGACTCTTTGATATTTCAATTCTTTCTGATTGCTTGCAATATATTTTTTTGGTCTGATAATTCTGAAATTTAGCTTCAATATTCCTTGGAGTTTTCATTTTGGGGTTCTCTTTCAGGAGTTGATTGGTGAATTCTTTCAATGGCTATTTTACTTTCTGATTCCAGGACATCAGGGCAGTTTTCCTTGATGATTTCCTGAAAAATAATGTCTAATCTCTTTTTTCATCATGGTTTTTTAGGAAGTCTAATTATCCTTAGATTCTCTCTCCTAGATTTTTTTTCCAGGTCAGTTGCTTTTCCAGTGAGGTATTTTACATCTTCTTCTACTTTTCTTCTTCTTTTTTTGTTTGGTTTTGTTTGACTGATTCTTAATGGCTCATTGAGTCATTCATGTCCATTTGTTCAATTCTGATTTTTTGTGAATTATTTTCTTCAGTTACATTTTTTTAGTTCTTTTGTATTGGCCAATTAAATTTTTAAATGAGTTGTTTTGTTCTATGGATTTTTTTGGTTTCACAAATTCTGTTTTTCAAGGAGTTGTTTTCTTTTTTCATTTTACAAATTCTGTTTTTTAAGGAGTTGTTTTCTTTTTCCATTTTGTCAAATTTATTTTGTAAGGAGTTATGTGCTTTTCCCACTTTACTAAATCTATTTTGTAAGGAGTTTTCTTCAGATAATTTCTGTGTTTCCTTTTTCAAACCCTCTTACAGAGTTCTCATTTCATTTCACCATTTTTAAACTGTTTTTTAAGATTCTTTTTTGAATTCTTCCTAGAGAGCCTTGTGAGATGGGGACCAAGTCATATCACCCTTTGGGGCTTCATCTGGAGACAATCTGCTTTTAGTGTCCTAGTTTGAAATCTGTTCTTCTCTTTCTCCATAAAAACTATTTATAGTCAGAGTTCTTTTTGCTTTTTTGCTCATTTTTTTTTAAAGTTGAGGTCTGCTTTAAGCCAAAGGGGAGATTGTCCAATCTTCCTCTACAAGTGACAGTGGCTGTGCTGGGTCAGTGCTGACTAATTTCTAGTGCTGAGTGGGCGTGTCCAGGTCCCCCAATATTCTGGGGTTTAGGGACTCCCTGTTTGTCTTTTGTATTTGTGTTGGATATCTGACAGCTAATCTGCTGATCTACTAGATTTCAATGATGATAGAGTAGACAACACTGCTGAAGATTCCTCCCGGTAGATTCCCCTGGATCTCTGCACTACCGGCACTCAGTCTGCCCCCTATGCTTGATTGAAGCAAGACCTTTTTTAAACATCTTTCAAATTATCTTGTGCTAGAAATTTATTTCAATCCAAATATTTGTGGATTCTGTCACTCCAACACCAGTTCAGAGATTTGATTTGCTGTTAATTTGAGGGACAATGGGGAGAGCTCAGAAAAAAGTCGGGTCTCTTCTCCACCATCTTGGCTCTGCCCCCTGAAAAATGGGCTATTTATGTGGCCAACGGGAGAGGTAACTCATGAACCTTTTGTTTACTGTTCACTATGTTGAAAGAAACCAAGGAACTCTCCCTGTCCTCTCCTTATAAAGTATGATTTAATAAATGATTGTTGACTGGCTGAAAGATTATTAGGTAGTTCAATTTTTATTTTGGGGCTACATTGCCTTGAGATTTCTGACTTTCTGGTGGGGAAGCTAGGATGGTTATTTGGAGTCTTATTTTATAGATGGAGATCTTTCTCAAGGAGGAAAGCAGAGTCAGGGATACTCCCTTATCACTACTGAAGTCTCTTCATTACTATTTGTGAGATAAATCAAAGTGGAGCAAGGGCATTTGACACTTGCCTTTCATTACGGATTTTAATTCTCAGGTATTATAGAATATTATAGAGTACAATATTGTGAAATCCTTTCACAATGATTTTTCCCTTTGGAGGAATTTTAAAAAAACACAAAAAAGCCCCCAATAAATAGAAACAAACAAAATGTGCTTTATAAGCAAAGCACAGAACAGAGATCAGCCAGGTGGCATGATAGCTGTTTTGGAACCAATATAGAAAGAAAACAAAACCATTTAAAAAAAAACCTCTTTCTAATAAGTAATAAGACTAGGATGGTAAGAACATGAAGGAAACTGAGCAAATTCTTCCTGTAATTAACACTGCCAGGCACCAATATCAAATGCATCTGATGGGGTTTCACTTTTACTGTGTAAACAAAAGCCCCCCATTTGGCAATATGATAAGGATAAAAACCTTGCTTTGAATCTTCTCCACTCAATCTACATTTAGACAGATATCTAGGACAGACTGGCCTTCTATTTGCTATGGCAGAAGGCTAACTCCAACTCCAATCTGGTTCCCCATTTCTGCACAATTCTGTTCCACTCTGGGCACTTGGAGAATGTACCTTTTGGGTAGTACTGGGACAATAAAATATCAGCTGCTTCAGGCATTTCAATTCCAGGTCATCCAATTGATTCTATTTTCAGGATTTGCACATTGCCCCATCTTGCAATGCAGAACCTGAAGTTCCCCAAATGCCAGGGACGCAGCTGTTCCTGAGGTATTTTCAACCTCATGCAGAGTGTACCAAAACTCTGCTTAGTGAGGGAAGCTGGATATGGATGCCTTTGGAAAGCAGCTAGAATCCAAATGGACTTATTAGCATTTGAGGCATTCAGGCAGACCTTTCTTGGGATTGAGACAGATCTTTCTGGGGGAACTAAGCAGAACAAGACTAAAGTACATGAGCACAGATCACAGATATTGCCTTATAGGCCCATTCCAATGAACTCATGGAGTGAGTATTTGAAGGGATCTCAGAGGTCATATAGTTCTACTGCAGAAAATGAGGCTCAGAAAGATTAAATTATGAAGCCCAAGTTTAAACAGGAGTGAACCCAGGTTCTCTTACTCCAGAGCCAGCATTCTTTTTTAGGGCAGACCTCCATGTCTCTCTGATTCTAGCAAGGCATGTCAATGAGAGCTTGCTAGCCTGTGGTATAATGTGTCATTTCTATTTATTGAAAAGAATAATACTATTACATTGCTATACATTGGTAGAATTATGATATAGCTACATAGGTGGAAGGAATATCCATAGATCATTTTCAGGAAGTTATAACATCCAGGAAAATTAGCTTTCCATCTTTTAAAGATCAGTTGGAACTCTGCAGTTTTTCTTAGTAGTCGTATTCTATGTTGTTGTTGTTGCTGCTTTGGTTGTTAACAAACTCTGTGTCCAAACAAAACCTTTGACACACATTAGTTATGCTACTATGGGTGAATTGCTTATCTTTCAACCCCTCCTTTCCCCTTCCTTTCTAACCTCCCCCCCCAATCCTATTCAAGGTAATTCTTTAAGACTTCATTTTAAAAATGAGCTGCAGGTCTGCTGCAGGGTAAAGAGTACTGACTCTGGTGTGAGAGGATGTGAATTCAAATATCATCTCTGATGCTTACTATCTGGGCAATGTTTCTTACATTATTTATAAACTCAGATATGGATCTCTAATTTTCTCCCCTTTATCCTACTCTTCCCCAAAATCTTAATTGTTCATAAATATGGAGAACAATAATGATTTCATTTGTCTAACCTGTAAGAGAAAGAAGAGGCTGACACACATCTGGGAGAATCTTGTTTTCTTTTACCCATGCTTTTTGTCTTAGTGGTCCAGCAAGTAACAACCAGGACACATCCTGTACTAAAGTATAGCCAAGCTATCTTTGAGCATATGGGTAGGATAAATCCTAGACTATGAATGCAGACTAGTATTCTCTGACTGCCCTTATCCTTTACTCTACTTTCACATTCCCTTAGGGGCATTTTGTTAGCCAGTGAAGAAAGAAAGATTTTTTTTTTGAAACTCAGCAGGACTTGCTGCTACATCCTATAGATCTAGAAAGAGAGGTGATGTGAGAAATACCTTGGATTTACAAGGCCACTTTCTTCCAAAGAATTAGATATGCTTTTATATTCTCAATCATTAGTTGGCAAGATGACATCGGGCAAGTCACATTTCTGTACCTCAATTCTTCATCTGTAAAATAAGAGCATTGATCTAAGTGACCCTTAAAGTCTATTCTAGATCTAACATTCTATGATATTTGTATTTTGACAACTTTTCTGTAGAGGAGGGAGAGACAGGAATCATTCCCGTCTCAGATGTGTGAAAATTGAGATGCAGAATGATGATATGGCTTTCTGAGAGTCATAAAAGAATCTACTTCAGAATCAGAACTGCATTAGGATTAAGTGACTTGCCCAGAGTCATATAGCTAGTAAGTATTTAATGTCTGAGATTAGATTTGAACTCAGATCCACTTGACTCCAGTTCCAGTGCTCTATATGCTGTACAACCTAGCTGTCCCTCCTGTTCTATCTGCCATAAAATTAAAGGCGTTAATGAGTTTGAAAATGATGTAGCGATCCACTCATTAGCTTTACCATTCTTGAACAAGTCTGAAAGAGAAAAGGACTAGGAGCCAGAAAAGAATGAGATAGGTGAATGGTTACATTATATCAATTTCCAATGGAGCCCATTAATAGCAATGTATGCCACTTTTATATACTTCTCTTTATTAATTAAACATACTTGGGATTTGATCTAAGGTCAAAATGACATTTAATAGTGTCTTTCAAATTGTGTTAACACTAAATGAGAAGCTCATTGTGACAAAAAGTTTGTAGAATTGATTATATTAAAAGAAATATATCCTGGTGTTAAAGGCTACATTTGAAACTCTGGTTATTAATGAGAAATATGCATCATAGGTGCCCAATAAGCACAAGTTGATTGATGGATATCTAAATTGGGCTTCTCTTTCAAGGGCTACAGTTTCTTATCAGCACACATTAAAGATAGTCTCCTTGAACCTATCAATTCACTCTCCCTCTCCTAATATCTAGCAAAACTTTTCATTTTCAGACTTCAGAAGTAATACTGCATAATGAAAAAAAAAGATGGAGAAATGAACCATCTCTCTCTGTGTGTTTTAATAACCTATTCAAATGTAGTATGGGAGGTAGGATGGCATGGGAACTGAAAAGCAAGTCTCTGATTCAGTAATACTGGTTCAAGTCCCTTAGACATATTCTGGTTGTGCGACCCTGAGTGAGACTTTTAACTTTTTGGTGCTTCCAGGCAACTCTTAGGCTGAAAACTGCAGAAAGGTTCAGAACTGCAATAAATGAATGAAAAAGCATTTATTAAACAGTTACTATGTGTCTTGAAATCACTATGCTAAGTGCTGAGGAGAGAAACAGAAAAAGTTGATAGACAGTGCCTGCTTTTCCCTTATGAAAGTGGGGAAGATAATATACAACAGAAATTTGAGCTGGAAGACAGATGGAAAGATCCATAACTTATAGGGAAGCAGCAGTGGAGAGAATGGCAAGGTTTGGAGGGCCTTACATTACTTAAATATTTACAATAGCTTTGGGGGCTGAAGTAAGTAGATAATGTGGTAAGGCCATTTCATCAGAAGGAATGAGTTGTTGACATATTTAAGGGGAGAAGGGAACTGGGTAAGGTAGTTCTAGAGGTGTTCTTTCTGTTCAGAATTAGGAGGGGATAAGGGCAAGGTAGGAGAGGGTAGAGTGTTTCGATAGTTTATGCAATTGGCTATTCTAGAAGTGGAGGCTAAGAAGGGTAGTTCATTTGGAAAGAGTCAGAGGTTTGCTCTTCTGCTAATATTATTATTCCTTTGTGATGGTACATTCGATAGTGGTAAATATTGGTAACCTAAGCATAGAATCCAGTCTGGTGAGCCATTTCTTTCATATTTAAATTCAAATTGTAGTCTTATAGCTCCGGGTGAAATTTAAGTCTTCTTTTGTTCTTATATTTTTAGGTACATTCCAATTTATTTTAGGTCCTAATTTTTATTTCACTATCCTGAAATCTGGAAGGAAGCTGTTTGGGACAACTGAAAATTTGAGGAAAATAGTTTAAGAAAACACTTCATTTATCCAGACTTTAGTATCTCCATAATTTATTCATCCAGAATATATCTGTGAAAGAGGAGATAAGTGAATCTGGGTAATTGAATGAAAGCAGTATATTATTATGGAGTGTAAGATCTGTTGTTGTTGTCTGTGCAAGGTCACCTGCCTCACTTTCCCCCCATTTGGGTTCACTAGCCAAATATAGAATGAGACAACTAGAGATGGCCCTAGATGCAAAGGGAGATTTTGGCCTTTATAAACTAATATCAACAGGTCTCAGTTTGACCCACGCCCGGCCCTTTCAGCAATTAAGATCTAAACTCAGAGAATCTGGATTCAAATCCTTTGTTTTCTACCCAAATCACCTTGGGTAAATCAATCACCCATCTCCTCATCTTTAAATGAGGCAGTTGAGTGGTTTGAGCTCTAATGTCCCTTTTAACTCAATCTGTCATGAAACTTGTTCACTTTACTTTGTAAGAGAGGCCCTCACACAGAGTCTAATGATATATTTTGCACACAATTTCAACAGGCTTGTTTGTCTGATTTCTTAATACAGAACAGGTTTAAAGCAGGAAATGGAAAGAGGACTTGAGAAGATTGAGACAAGCTGGTACATTGATAGCAGTGGGAAATGTTGGCTGGCAGAGAGGTAAAAGGCTGACATTTAAAATAAACCTAAGACTACAAAAACAGAATAGTTTGGGTATCAGAGGCGGTGACTATAAAGCTCTCATGCCGTTAGGACAAGGAGAATGACTCTTGGTAGAAAATTTTAGACTCACAAGGTTAGCATGGTGGGGAGTCATAGAACAGTGGAACCATGAAAGCAGGTTTTGGAGCTGGGGAAAGGGGAGTAATCAATTGTGTAAGGAGAATGCATCAATATTCTTATCCATGCAATCAGTCAGAATAATTATGGAGAGAAGCTGATGTGACCATTACTGGTACATTTTGAAACTAGCTTTAATCATTTTGTGTAAACAGAAAGATCATATTAATGGAGGGAGGGGGAAGAGTCTGATAGGTTCCTGGGAAGGTGGTTAAAGTGGTCTTGGGACCTTGAGCATCTTTCCTTCTCTCTGTGTCAGGGTAATATGCTGGTAAATCAATTCTTAGGGAAAAATAGGCTGAGAGAAGATAATGCATGCTTCTCCAAGAGGGTCTGCTATGGAGCCATGAGAAAGGCCCAGCACTGGGAGTCAAAAACATTGAATTGCTAGCTCTGCCATTAACTTGCTATGTGACATCTCAGGGCTTCAGCTTCCTCATGGATAAAATAGAGATAATAATACTTGAAGTTACTATGGGATTTTTGTGAAAATCAAATGAGATAATGTATTTAAACTGTTATCATTAAGTATAAAGCATTATAAAATATAGCCGTTATTATCATTACTTTGTGTATAAGGACCAGTTGACTTCTTGTTCTGAAATCTGGACATAATTAATGTTAAAGATTCGACATAAATGTTTTGACTTGTTTGCTTTGAAGTTTGATGAAAGTCCCATTCTTATTATTCATATTTGAGACTATTTCTACCACTGTTTCTGCATATGTGGAACAACTAAATTTCCTGACAAATGCTGGATAAATGAAGCATTATTTTTGATTACCATATAGAATAACAGGCAATAATGCATATGGAACTTATAACTTTAAGAAATTAAGTAAGTAAAAAAAACTAGCATAAAAAATTAGATGAATCCAACTAGTAGATTAAGATTTACTGGAAGCCATTACAACTTGACTGATTTTCCAAGCTGCTTTCATCTATATAAAATGACCTGGAATGTACACCCCCTTACTTCTCCTTTATAACTTTCCTAATCATTCTCCACAATTCTGACTGCCCTCCCTCCCAAACTGTTGTTTTTATTGTGGTATTTATTTTATTGTGTACTTACAAATGTATTTATTGTCTTGACTATGATGATTTAAGTTTCTTGCTAGTGGTTTTGCCAATATTTACTTTGTGAAATCAGTTCTTTCCAAAGACTAACATAGCATTTTGAACATAGGATAAGCTTAATAAGTACTTGTTGGATACTGAACTCCCTATATCTATCATTCCTTCTCCTCTGATATCCTGGGATTTCCAGCAAAAAGCACAGATAGTACTAACATCCTCTCATTTTTCTCTAATCCTCTCATCTTTCTCCAATGCTTTCATCTCAGCACTTTTCCCTTTATCCAGTTCAGGATATTATGAATGTATCTCTCCCACATCTCTACCTCAAACTCAACAAAATTTGGAAGTTTGGCAATAAAGAGTAGCTCTCATAAAATATTTTGGAACCTTTGGGTTAGCTAATCTTAATGGTGATACAATTCCATACTTTAGTACTTCAGTGGAACTGTGACATCATTAATGTAGAAATTGTCACCAATCATACAAGTCACAACATATCTGTGCCTGCCTGTCTTGATTAGTTTTCTTCCATGTTCTCCTGTCCTGAGGTGCTGAAGGCATTCCTTAGTTTCTAACATTTTTATGTAGTCATGTCAGTCATTTCTAACTCTTTGTGACTAAATTTAGGGTTTTCTTGGCAAAAATACTGGAGTGGTTTGCCACTTTCTTCTCCAGTTCATTTTATAGATGCAGAAACTGAGGCAAATAGGGTTAAGTGACTTGCCCAGGATCACACAGCTATTAAGTGTCTGAGGTAGGGTTTGAATTTAGAAAGATGAAATTTCCTGACTCTAGGCCTGGGACTCTATGCATCATGACTTGTAACAGAAAGACTAATAGAGCATGAAGACTATATATTAGATATTTTTTGCCTTGTCATATGAGCATCTTCTTTTTTTGTTCATGGATTTCTGTAATAGAATCCTTTAGTTCTTTTCTCTATAGCTTGTTGGTAGTATAGCATCCTGCTCAGATTCAACATGTTGTGTGAGCTTCATTTTTAATTATTACAGTCTGTAAAATGCCACTAGAAGAATATCAGTGTTAAAAAGATAATTCAAAGATGGATTAATAAAGGGAAGGATCTTGTCTGGGGGTGCATCCCTAGCCTTTGAGGAGGATGTCGTGGAAAGCAGCCATTATACATTTGCATAAAATCTCCTTTGTGTACCTGACAGAGATGGAATGGGATGGATTGGTCGCACCTGGTGTAATATTTCTTCTGTTCTTCAGTGCCTATGCCAAATTTTATGGCTCTTTTGATCCCTCATTTTGTCCTCAGAATCATCAGTTAATTAGCTAATCTGGATTTTGATTCACACACATTACAAGCCATTTTTTCGTGTCCACAAAAAAACCTTTATGTAAAATAAATGGTATTATGTCCATGCAAAGGGTGTTAGATTGTCTTTTACTTTGGAAGAAAAAGAGGTAATTAGTTTGATATATATTTTTTAATATGGGAACATTAATGCCTTTTTCAATGCTCAAGGAAAGGTGAATGATTCCATCCAGTCACTGCTCCTGATTTTTGTTACTCTGACATTATTTGAAAAGAGTGTGGGGAAATGAAATTCAATAAAAGAGTCTCCTTTGAATATGTGGGTAAGTAGAGTGTTTAATACTTCAACAAAATCTAAAAGTGTTTGCAATTCATATTGTTTTTTTTTCTGGACAGTTGCCAAGAGGGGATATTTTCAATAGATTGGTACAGTGAGGAATTAAATGGGTATTATTCAGGAGAAGATTTCAATTTAATCTGGTATGTGAACAAGTTAAATTTACATCAATAAATACTAAGCATAGAATGGCACTATTTAATTTTCAGCATATATACCTTCCATATATTTCTAGAAAAAATGAACATGGTACAGCCTGCTGTTACTCAGGTTCTGTGTTCATTTTTAAAAGCAGCTTGGAAATTTTTTGCAATGTTTTGGAATTATAGACAATGGCAAGGCTGTGGTCAGATGTGATGGATTATGCTCCCAATATGCTTGAAGTTTATGATTCATTAATCCAGTTCTTTGAATTTCAAAGAACCAAAGTGATGTCATTTGGAATATATGTCAAAGAAAATTAATGGAGTTCTTGGTCAGAATCAAGAATTTAGACAATGAAAAGGAAAAGGAGAAAGCTGTTTTACTAATGGTTGGGGAGTGTAAAGTCTATCTTTCAAAGAGAAAGTGAAGTGGTGGAGAGAATACACTCATTTTAGTCCTTGGAAGAGCTTTGAGTCTTTTCCCTGCAACTCCCAAACTTAGGCAAGTCATTTAACATTGTTCAGATTTAATTTCCTTTTCTATTCAGTCAGTTCAACAAGTGTTTATTGAAAACTTGTTATTTTCCTGGCCTTTTGGTTGGGAGCTCATGATAGACAGAAATGAAAGTTTTTCCTTTTGGGAATCTTTCCTTCTATTAGAGGAAATTACATGTACACAGATAATTATATACAAAGTATATACAAGATAAACACAAAGTGATTTGAGGAGAGAGTACTAATGAGGAGGAGGGCTTGTTGGGGAAGATGAGGAAAAAGACCTGTACAATGGAGCATTTGAGCTATGGATACTTTGATAGAAGGTCAGGATTCTACTAGGTAAACTCACAAAGATTGGTTATGGAAAGTTGAGCAAGAGGAAGAGGAAGAGCACATAAGCCTGTTTACCTGGAACACAGAGTGCAGTTTATCTGGAAAGATATATTGAAGTCCAATCCATAAGGCATTCAAATACTAAAGATTTATCTTAGAGGTAATAGGGAGCCATTACCCAGGGAAACTTTTTGAGGTAGGAATGATATGATCAGTTCCCAGTCACTTTGCCCTAGTGATACCTCTGTTAAAATTGACATTAAAAAAAAAAACTCTTATAAAATCCAAATTACCCACAAAGATGCCTTTTTGCTACTGCTCTCTTATTACATTTATAGCTTATTTAGCATTTATAATCAATGCCACGTAGTATAGTCCTCAGTTGTTCTTTGATTGTTTCATGGATATTAATTTTATCTTTCCAATAAGTTTGTAAGCTACTTGTGGGATGCCCCATTATTGCCTTTTGGAGATGGGGGATGGGAATGGTCTCCTTCACATTACTTAATACAACTACATTTGTTGAATGATTTCAAGTCTTGTCTCCTCTTTAGGAGGCAAATTTCCTAAGCTTTAACCAGTAGTACTCAAATAATTCATAAGTCTTGTTGAATTATAGTATGTCCATGTAAAGTAATCCAAGATTGGGTGTTGGGGGAGTGGTGGTGTCAGTGATAAAAATAATGAGGCTGGGAGATGGAGACATTTAAGAAGGGGTAAAGATGATGTTTTCTCTTTTCCTGTTAATAGTTTGTGTCTAATACGAAGGTGAATGATTTTTCAGCATTTTAATTTTATTTCATTGAATTTCATTCTGCTCAAATTGATAAACATTTATTAAGCAACTACTAATGTACAAGGTCCTATGGTATTTATTATAGTTAAAAAGACAAAAACGATTTTTTTCTTTTTAATGAGTTTATATTTTACTGAAGGAAATAACATATACATAGGAAAAGTAAACATAAAATATATACAAAGTAAATAAGTGGTAAAAAAATTGGGGAGGGGAGTAGGGAATGAGATGCAAAGAGGCGAATGCTAAGAAGTCTAACAAAAACTTGAAAGGAGTTAGGGTTGCCAAGAGTCTGCCTACTTTGATGAGGAAGAGCTTTTTAAATATAAGGAACAGCCTAAGTAGGAAGGCAAGAGATAGAATACTTGGCAGAAGGAACAGCATTTGACAAAAACACCATAATAACATGACCAATTAGCATTTAACCAATCTGGATGTTTTGAAGAGGGTTTCCTTTCCCTTGCAAACTACTTAGATTAATAGCAGTGTAATATTCTCTATTAGAGGTCCAGCCTGAGACAAGCAACTCAAACACATGGTTAATGTTTTCTAGTTTACACTTATAAATAAAATTGGAAAGTGGTAGAGACTGATTACATTTTTTGTTACAAAATAATATTTTACTGAGCCATGGCTTTGGAAGTGATATTGTTACCTTCTGTCCATGGAATGATATTTACCACTAGTGGGAAATTTGAAAGTGACTGTATGAACATTGTAAAATGACCCCAGTAATCTCCCTATCCTGCTAAATGAAATAGTCCCGAGGAATCTCCAAAATGGCTGAGGCTATTACTCTTTCACAATAAGTAAAACCAGAAGTAACTGCTCAAATCCATACTCCAGAGGGGAATTTGAATATCAACTAGTCACAAATTCCCAGTCTTTTCTTCCCACCAACATGAGTCAGTTCCAGTTCCCAGGTCCAGAATCCTTGCTCCCTTCTACCAATGTCTCATCTTGCTTGGTCCAGAAAAGAACTTTATTAAAATCCTCCAGATGTTATTGGTTTGGGGAGAGGATGTCCCATTTCTCTAGGGCATTTGTGGGGCACTTATCCCCATCCAGGACCTCAGAAGATAGTCTTGTATCCATTTTCCCTTGGCTGCCCCTCTGTTTTGTGAATTTCTCCCCTCAATAAAGCTAGTTTGCTTTATCTTTTTTTTGTAATCTCCATGTTTCCTTGTACAAAGAAGTTGTTATTTTGAACTTTCCTAAGTTTATATTAAGACAATTTAAGATGTAGATTATAAAGCAAGATCTCTACCTAGATCAACATGGGGGGGGGCTGTTATCATACTGCCAGGCATGTCATCTTTTCCTATTAAAAATAGTTATCTAACACCTACAAACAACTTACTGTTTAAGGTAACTTTCTAACAGAGGCCATGTGTTTCCAAAGAGCGCTGGACCAAAAATTAAGAGATCTGCAATCTAATTCTGACACTGTCATTAATTCACTTTCTGACTATAGTCAAGCCAGATGCTTCACTTTCTTTTTCTGTATAATGATGAATTTGGACTAGATGATGTCTAAAATACCTTTTATTTGTGAGAGAAAAAATTAAGCATATAAGTAATATATATGCTTATATTTAAGCATACAAGTTCCTACTTTTTCTTTTTTAAAACTCACAGTTTTTGTGTGACAGTTAGAAATCTGTTTTTTTTCCTCTCAAATTTTATTTTGACCTAGACTTCTGGAAAAGTCTACCTTTAGAATTTAAAATATACTGTCTTTTATGGAGGCAATGATATAATCCAAAATACTAAAAAAAATTTCTGTTGACAATGCATATTATAGTTCTATTTCACATTAATAGCTGATGGCATTGCATATAGTAGCTATATGTTTATTAAAAGTTGAATGAAATGTGAACTTGATAGCATGTTTTATTGCTTCTTCTAACATTAACTATTTTTTGCTTTAACAAAATGCATTTGTAGTGTTGTGTAACTATATGTATATATATATATGCATTTAAAATTCAATAAAAGTAAGTATATAAGAAAAAATGGGAACAGCTTTATGTATATTTATTTTTATCTCTTATTTCCACTTAAAGTTTGGTAGTCATTTAAGTCCCTATTAAAACCGATCTATAAACTAGGATGCTTGGGAATCTTAGGCGGTGGAATATATAGGTCTTATAGACATTCTCCCTTATCTCCTTCTTCCATGGGAATCCTAGGATCATAAATAAAGACCTTGAAAGGATCTTAAAGGTCATCTTGTCCAGTGTTATAGATGAAGAAACAGAGGTTTATTAAGTTAAATGACTTGCCTCAGGTCATGACATATAGTAAGTGACCAGCAGACTTTGATATGAGGTCCTCTGACACTGAACGCAGTGCTTCATTCACTGTAACAACACTTATGTCCATGGAAGGCAAGGAAGGGAAAATAAATATTTATATACTCCTACTATATGCCAGACACTGTGCTAAATACCTTATATATATTATTTCATTTTATTAATGAGGTAAATAATTCTGGAAATAGTAGGTACCCATTGATTGGGGAATTCCTGAACAAATTGTGATATATGAACATATATTACATCTTATTGCAAGGTAAGAAATGACCAAAATGAAGAATTAGGAGAAATCTGGAAAATTTTGGAGGAATTGAGCAAAGTAGAACCTAGAGAAACAATGTCAACAGTGAGCTGTTTACACAATAACCACAGCAATGCAAAGAGAAACAATAATTGAAGACTTGAGAGTTTTCTAATCAATGTAATCCTTAATTCTGATTTCAGAGGACTGATGGAGTGCCACTGGCAAAGGTGGTGGATGAAATACTTGTTTTTTTTTAAATTTTTTAAAATTTTATTTGCATAACATATGTGTGGGTAATTCTTCAACAATAACCCTTACATAGCTTTCCGTTAGAAATTTTCCCCCAACTCCCCACCCCTCCCCTAGATGGCAGGATATCCACTACATGTTAATTATGTTAAAATATTGGCAAATCGAATATATGTATACAAATTTCCAAACTTGTCATTGTTGTGCCAGAAAAAATCTTGTCTACACAAACGATATATCAGATAAAGGAAACACAATGTAAGCAAACATCAATCAAGGAGTATGAGAATGTTATGTTGTGGTCCACATTTCACATCCCTCTCTCTGGGTGTATATGGCTTTCTTCAGTGAACAACTGGAAGTGGTTTGAAACATTTCAAAATACTTGTTGTTGTTTTTTTTTTAATAAAGCTTTTTATTTGCAAAACATATGAGTGACCTTTCAACATTGACCTTTGCAAAAAAAACTTTTTTATTCCCAAGCTTTTCCTTTCCCTCCCCCCACCCTCCACCCCTAGATGACAGGTAATCTAATACATGCTAGATAGGATAAATTATATGACAAATACAATACATGTATACATATCTATACAGTTATCTTACTGCACAAGAAACATCAGATCTAGAAAGAGAAGAAAAAAAAAACAACCTAAGAAGGAAAACAGAATGCATGGAAATATTCACAGAAAGCGTTAAAATGCTGTGTTGTGGTTCACTCTCAGTTCCCACAGGCCTCTCTCTGGATGTATATGACTATCTTCATCGCAGCACAACTGGTTTGAATCACATCATTGTTGAAGAGAACCATGTCCATCAAAATTGATCATCGTATAGTCTTGTTGCTGTGTATAATGTTCTCCTGGTTCTGCTGATTTCACTCAGCATCAGTTCATGCAAGTCTCTCCAATCCTCTCTGAAATCCTCCTGTTGGTCATTTCTTACAGAACAATAATATTCCATAACATTCATATACCATAATTTATTCAGCCATTCTCCAATTGATGGGCATCTTTTCAATTTCCAGTTTCTTGCCACTACAAAAAGGGCT
>JAJPUD010000607.1:376322-394374 GCA_023553655.1 Myrmecobius fasciatus | reverse complement strand
AGGTGTGTGAAAAGCACAATGCTCCCACTCCTGTTCTGACTCCTGTTCCAGCTCCCTGCTGCCCCATTAAAACAGACCTGTTTTGAGGTTCTTCCAGAGTATCTTCTTCTAGAATCGTGTTGTTCTCCAGATATTGTGGATTTTTTTGCTTCAGAATCAGTCTAGAGGCTTCATATGTTGTTGGTTTGAGGGGAGGTTAGAGGAGGTTACAGAGAATCCTGTCTGATCTCCGCCACCATGGCTCCACCCCCGGAAGGAACACCAAAATACTTGTTTTTAAATATGTTTAATGTATTGACTTATCTTAGTTAATTAGATTTATTTGCTGTGATAGTTGGGGAAGGATAGAGTTCTATCTGGAGCTGAGAAGACTCATTGGGAAGTGACAATGATGTAAAAGAAAAAGCATTAATAAAACATTTAAATAAAAAAACCCCATAATTCTCATTGAAGATTCCATTCCCATTTTCTCATCAAAATAACTGGGAGATCACTAGGGTGTAAATTCATACGTGAGCACAAACTTTTCTATTTGGGGCCCAGGGACACATTTAGCTACTTCCTTACAGAGCAAAAAGCATCCCCTAGAGTTAAGTTAGACACTTTTAGAAGCTGTATTAAGACCACCAAAGTACCATTTTGTAAATGACTATGTACATTCAGTAATACTCTAATAATGCATAAGAGTTAGTTCGAATTTTCCGAAGTGCAGAGTAGCAGGTGGAAAGAAGAATCTGGATCTATAAATATTCAACAACAACTCCTTTAAAGATAAATTCATTAATATTCATTGGTTGCTTTTAGGATCCTTTGCACCCTATGAGGTAAACATTAAACTCAAAGAAATGCTTGAGGTTCTCATTTAGCCTGGATGAGACAAATGGCTAGAACAAACACGTAGGGTTAAGGACTGGAACAAATTCACAGTCATCAAAATTGAGGAGGAAGAAGTTCAAGGGATACAGCCAGAGGACATGGAAATAGCTTGGAAACAGCTCACTTGCCATTTGGGATATTTTGCCAAGTTTTCCTGGCCTGGAACTCCATGTTCTTAAACTAAGGAACTATCAGGGAGGCTGGGATGGATATCCCAGATATAGTGGAAGGCACAGTGAAAAGTTTCAATCTGATGGTATTAAAAGTCAGTTGTCAAGTATTAATTACACAATCTAGTACAGTATTTTACGTATATTAGGCACTTAATAAAAAAGTATTGAATTGAATACCTATTGCATCCCTTCATAAAACTTCAAAAGATTATATGGAAAAAGCAGCTGAAACCTTTGGCTTCCTACTTACAAACAACTAATTGACACCTCATCCCTATTTTGGCAGCCCCAGTGATTGGCAAAGTGTTTGTCTCAACCAGGTGGGCATCTTGCCTGGCAAAATGTTTGTCCATGTCCAAGTGGACACCTGGACTGATGAAAATATCTTCCTTAGCAAGTTGGGCTCAGCTAAAGAAAATAACTCAGCCAATCCAACTTCCGCCTATTTAAAGATCACCTGCCCAACAATTTAGAACATGGGCCTTTCACTCTTTGGGAATTTGTCACCATTCATGCCACAATGTTACTCAGTTCCAGAGCTTCCCTCAAGGGACTTTTGAGGGAATCATCCTTTTATTCATTCAAAGGATTTGTATGATGGGATGGGCAAAGACAGAGGGAAGAAGGACAAGCATCCACATCTGTCTTGCCTTTGTGAGCCAATTTAGAGCTGCAAACCAATTCATGACTCATAGACAGTATAGATTAAGAGAGGTACTACTGGTCATCTGGACAATCCCCTGGGCCCTAATGCAGGATGACACTAAGCAGCTAGCTGAGTCTGTCTCAAGTCTCAAAAAACAACCTCAGGGGTATCTAGCAGCTCTGATTCACTCTTAGTGAGATAACAGTCCCCAAACAATGTACTGCATAGAGCTCTGACAGTAGACAGTGTATTCCTGGCAGTCCTCTCGCTATTAATACGTTTTTGTCCCCTGATCTTTGCTTAATGGAAAAAAGGCCTTTGTGTTTGCAGTGAAGCATTTGAGGCTGGGAGATTATGCTTAGAGAAAAAAACCCAAGGGAAAGCTTTTCAGTGGCAGTGAATTAGGATATCTGAATCTGTTGGTGGCTTTATTCATCAGAAAAGAGTGGGTGATGAGTTCCCAAGCCTTTTAAGTAAATAAACCCAGAGAAACCTCTCTGATGTCTGATTTTATCCCCTTGGAGCAGATGTAAGGGGCAACTTTCAGAAGTTCAGACATTTGCCCCATCACCTCATATTCAAGCTGAGTGTCTGAGCCCAGGATGAGTGAGTCTTGGTTTGGCCTGATGCCTTCATGAAATGAGGATTTCATCTTCAAAATGGAACTTCTTCTTGAAATACTATATTGTACTCTTCCATATGAGTTACTATACTAGTCAGAATTAACTGTCATGACTCTTTTCTAAATTCATATTAAAAATGGATAGAGAATTCTGACAGATCAATCTTTGTGGAGTTTGGGTCCATGGGGTTCCCACAGTGGACCTTGGATTATTCAGGATTTGATTTATAAACTTGTGAATATTATAGACTCCTGGATCATTTCTTGGCTCTTGCTGCCCATGACTTTCTTTCTATTCCTTTCCACCTGTTTAAATTCTGCCAATCCTTCAAGGCTCTCATTACTAAGAAGTTTTGCTGATTATCCCAGTGCTCTTGTTCCTCATGGCTAGTAACATTCATTGTCTATACCGAAAATTTTGTCTTCTAATTTTATTTCAGTATTTAAAGAGAAATACTATCTTGAGAGTGGGCCCTTACTTTTTGGATCTCCCAGCACATGGCAGGCATTCAATAAGTTTTTGCTGAATTGCACAGAAATGAACTGAACTTGAAAGAGGAGCAGAGAAATTGTTTGTGACCACTGGTGGCACAATGGGACATAAGTATCAAGATTCTGGAAATTGGCTAGGACCATTTACCCACATTTCAGCAACTCAAACTACATCTAACCCAGAAGTTGAAAGTGTGAAGGTAGGATGAGTACCACAGAGCAGTGCTGGTGGATAGAGGTCAAAGGAATGGATCTTTGGTGATAACTGTTGTCAGAGTGAACAGAAAGATAAAATTCTGGGAGTGGCTATGGTGGCCTGGATTTTCTTCATAAGATTGCTCTACTTCTTTTGTCATTATAGAATTATAGACTTATGGATGGAAGAGATTTCATGGACCATCATATGGTCCACATTCTCCTCCCATTTTCCAGATCAGGAAAGTGATCCTAAGAGAGAAGAAATGATATGTGAAAATCACACTGGCAGGAAAATGATAGAATTAAAATACAAACCCAGGTTCTCCAATTACATTTAGTGCCCTATCACTGAACCATGTGGAACTGGATGCTGACTCTGTGAAAGGCAGTGATGAGCCTTATGTGACATGCCTGTGTTCCCTATATGGTTAGATCCTGTACTATTCTGGAATTTGAATACAGAATTCATCATGTGGGAGGATTGAAGAATGGTAATAATGATGAAGTATGCCCCAGATTTGGTATAGAGCTGTGTGTCTCATTCTCAGAGAATGAACTCCATCAACTAACCCTAGAGAAAAGATGTCTAGTGGAGAGCATTGGTACATGACTGAAAAGAGGTTGTAATCATCCTTGTAAGTTTTCTGGTATATTTTTCGTAGCTAAGAGGTTGAAATCTTTTAGGTTTCTGTACAATTAACAATAAACAAGTTGAGAGATTGGCAAGTAGTTTAGTATAATGTGAATATAGAAAGTGTGAAGGGGAATAACAATATAAATTAAGAAAGGTACAGTTGGTTGCAGCCAAATTATGGAAGGCCTTAAATGCTTGGCTAAGAAATTGCATTTTTTAATAAAAAAATTGCATTTTATCCTAGAGGCAAAAGGAAGTCAATGAAACTAACATCTAGCATATTTTCTTGAAAAAAATCACACTGTATTGCATTTGTAATCCATTCTTATTGTGTTCCTTTAAGAAAGAAAAAGGGAAGGAATTTTCAATATTTTAAAAGAGAAAATGAGACATAGAGAGATATAATATAGTACACTATTACAGAAGATAGGGAAACACCCCATATTTCTTGTATATCTCTGTAAACAATGACCAATTGATTCCTGCCCTCCTTCAATTCATGTAAATTAAATTGTTATGAAGTATGGGATTAAATATGCATGCATTATATATAATTTACATTTGCTTACTTTTATATCTAGATACTTTGTATCTAGGTGATAGATTCAGTTGCCAGAGAATTTTTCAAGTTGACATTTGATTAAAATTATTCTCAATTTTGGATTTCCTTTTTCTTTTTCTTTACCTACTAGCATGACCCTGTGCTAGGGATAAGGTAGAAGAGTAGGAGGAAATATCCAGAAGCTACAAAAATGTTATAGTGAATAATTGACCTGCTGAAGTCTTATCAGAGAGTTTCATGGGGACACACAAGGGATTCATTACTATTTCAGTTCATGGTGAGCACTTCAATTTCCATTTACAAAGCTGAAAAGGAAGCAAATACTAGACTGAGTTGACATTTATAACCAAAGTGGTATAAGGAGAAAAACACTGAAATTAGTCAAGAGATCTGTTTCCATCATTTGTTTATAGTGGTTCTTCATGTAATTTAAATAGTCTTTATAGACTTGTTTCCTTTTTTTGTAAAATGAGGAAACAATCCTTGTCCAGCTGTATGTAAGCCATGGAGTTAGTGTGATAATCTAAGTAGTAAAATATTTAGAAAATTATAAAATGAGAATTATATATATATATATATATATAACATTTAGAAGTACCTCATATTCATAGAATGGGCACCCAAAGTAAGGCTACTCGAGGTTTAGGAAAATCTAAGGCTTGATATATACTCAAAATCATACTTCATGAGTCTTTCCCCACCCCAATGTATTTATTTTTTTTAAAAAAGGCATGATTAACACTTCTCAGCTGTGTGATCCTTGGCAAGTCACTGAACCCCAATTGCCTTAGCAAAAAAAAAAGACATGATGAATTAAAGTAAATGTAAATGAAGTGTAAATGAAATAGTATAATAAGAAAAGTAACAATGAAACATTTTCACCTTACATCTCAATCGAATTGTCCCCAAAACACACACACACACACACACACACACACACATACATACACACACACACGTAAAATCAGTGGGAATGAACACATATAAGAAAAATTCATGGAGAAGCAAAAATATAGGAAATACATGGGTTGGGGCATACATATAGAAGGGAAAATCATACTTCTATCGATATATCGCTACTGATGCCTTCTGTCTCAGCACACTGCTTTTGTTAGACCTATTCCTTGCTTGCGTTGGAAGGTGTGAAGTCTCTGCTGACATATTGTTTTTGTCTTTGGGTAGATGGGCTCTTGAGGTATATCTTCCTGTTTCTCTTTCATGATTACTGCTTGATAGTGCTCTGCTGATCTCATGGTTACTATTAGATGTGGTATCTTGGGGATGAGATGGTGAAGCTTCTATCTACATCTAGCCAGAACTGGAGTCCTCAACAACTTCTCCATAAAAGGAAGGAAGACATTCTTTTGCTATATTATGCAATTGTAAAACATGTGAAGAACTGGAAACCCCTCTCCTTTTATTATCATGTGCACCTATGCGTAGACTATATTTTATTCATCATTAACTATCCATCTCTTAAGTTACATTTTAAGGGCTTTTTTTCTATAGGTTTTTCTTTCTTTTCTTTCTTTTTAAAGATTGGGAAACTTGGTGCATTTTTCCTGTAACAAAATGGAGGGTTGGAAAGTCTTTTTTTCCTGAACATTATATAGAATAAGTTTTTATACATTATACATATGAATGTTATAAACAATAAGTTTTTAGAAGGTCATTTCTTTCTAAGTGCCAAGATCTTTGGAATATAAAACCTTCTCATAACAAGTAATTGAGCTTGAGTCTATTTTTTAATCTTTGATTTTCTGGTGACCAAGGCAATATATCTTTGCCAGAGGCTTCACTTTGACTTAGCATTAGATGTTCTTCATGGTTTTCTGCTTAATGGTCGATTTCTAACATTTACTCAGCATCAGTTTGGAGGATGCCTTTCCAGAAAATTGACTAGAACTTTTTGAACTTGAGGTTCTCTAATTTTTCAACCCCAAGACTTTTGGTCTTCAGAGTAAATAAATGGAGTTGGTGAGCAGTGGAGAGGGGGAAGCTCATGTACAAAACCAAGTCCATGGGGCAAGGGTATTATTCTCATCTTTCATAGATACATTCTTGCTTTCAGTATATAGAGATAGCAATAAGTAATACAGAATCCAAATTAATTCAAGTCATCGTCATCTCCATCATCATCATTACCATCACCACTTGCTGTTACTGACTTCCAAAAACAGAGAGAATACTGAAAGGAAATTGTTAAATAGAAATTCTGCGGATTTGCTGACTAGAGCAGATACAGGAGACCAGTGTTTATTTGAAACAGCTGTGTTTCTATGTACCAGAGGTGGGGGATCTTCGGACTAAACTTTTGTTTGGGACTAGCAAGAACATAACTAAATAACCACATCTTTGGCATAACAGGTTCTTCCATGTGAAAAAATGTCATTTAAAAATTTTAAATTAGCTCCCAATAGCAATTACTGGATAGATGATGGAAAATGAATGCTAGATAGCAGATTCACAGTGAACTCCAATGCCCTGTCTAGCCTGTTTCTGTCAAAATGACAATGGACATACACCATGAAAGACATCCTAATTTTCCTTTGACTTCAGAAGATTGTAAGTAATCACAGTCATCCAGGAGGGATTCTCTGTTATCTCTATGAAGCCAGAAAATTAAGTAGTTCCCTTTTCCCCTTTTACACTCACTGTTTCCCTTGCTCTCTATATACAATTGTGAAATATGCCAGGTACTAAAAATGCCCCTTTTCTCCTTGTTAAGTATACATGTGTGTATATTTTATTCATCATTCTTAGTTTCATAGATTTATGGGTTGAAGTTATCTTAGAAGTCTTCTAGTCTCCAGCTTCTTAAACTGTGGGTCATAACCTCAAGTTGGGTCTTATGATTGAATGTGGGGGTCACAAAATTATGATTTATTATCAGCAAATGTTTCTGTATACCTATTTTTATATCTATGTGCCTGGGCTCATGTAAAAATTTTTTGGATGAAAAGGAGTTGAGAGTGGAAATAGTTTAAGAAATGCTGACCTAGTCCATATGAGGAAAATGAAGCTCTGAAAGTTTAAATTACTTGTCTAAGATTGCTCAGATAGTGACTGGTAGTGTCACAATGTGAGCTTGGGGCCTCTAATCCTTTGCACTACATTGCTATTGTTTTCTATCTTTTGTTCTCAAAGAGGACCATGATATCAGGAAGGTGATGCCATGACATACAAGTGAATTGGATTTGAGTGAGGGAGGACTGGGTAAGGTCACTTGCCTCAGTTTCCCCTTCAGAGCCATTTGAGTTCAATGGCTAAAGATAGATCAAGATGACTGGAGATGGTACTGGATGCCATGAGAGATTTTGGCCTTTCAAAGCTAAGGTCTTTAAAAAGTCTCAGTTTGACTGAGTCAATGCCTCTTCAGTGATTAAGACTAGGTAGGAAATGAGGTCAAGAATAGCTTTTTTAAGCTAGTTAAAAAAAATCAATTAATCTGGGAGGGGACTAGGCAACACAGTTTTCTTTATTTCTTTGTTTTTTTTTTCATTCTCAATATTTTTGAGTTCATCAGTTAGATTTCTCCCTTAAGGACCCTGCCTGAAATCCAAATTTCTAGTTCTCATTGGTTGGCCAACAAAGATCCCACACCAAGCCCACTTGATCTATGTGCAAGCCCTGATTGCACTACATTTTTGAATGTGTAAAATACTTTTCTATTGTTTTAGAATGCTGAATGGAGTGTTAGAAAACTGAGGTGGGTAGTTTCTATATCTGAAGGGTGACTCTAAGAGAGTTGGCAAGAAGTAGGTGGAGCTGCCTACATTCCTCGTGGCCATATTTTGTACTTAGCACCTGGGTATCTTGTCAGATGAGCCCCAGAGCTGGAAATTAGTAGTATTTGAAAAAGAGAAACTTAGTGACGAAGTCAAAGAGCAGGCAGAGGTTTTGAATAAGAAGAAAGACTGCTTTGGGGGCTTACAAAGAACATCTCTGGGCTAAGCTGACCTAGGGAAATTATGGCTGCTGCTATTGTGAAATATGGTAAGTTGAGTCCATGCTCTTAGGGAGGAACTGGGTTTCAGAAAGTCATTTTTAAAGCCAAGCTTCACCTAAAAACTAAATGACTGTATTACCTGGATAGTAAGTCTTTTCCAGGAATAGTAGACAAAATGGAGAAGAAAAGCATTAAGGGCAAATTAGAACTTCCACTAGTCAAGGTTAGAAAAAATTTCAGAATAATGAAAGCTTTCATGAGAAGTTTTCAGGATAGTTAGAGGCAGGAGAAGAGAAAAGCTATCTGGCTGAATGTCATGAGTCCCACATCTGTACATTAGATTGGGGAGAAGGTTGCAGGAGATAGAGGTAGTGAGAAGCTAAGCAGTCATATTAAACTAAATCTTATTTTTTAGTCATTTCAGTTGTCTGACTCTCTTGACCCAGTTGAGGTTTTCTTGGCAAAAATACTGGAGTGGTAAAGAGGAAATAGCAAAAGACAGGATGGAAATAGGAGAAGAGTGAGCCAGGAAAAAAATGAGGGATTCAATGAGGCATATTTAAGTACTTGAATGGAAGAAGAGTTGTGTCAAAAAGTCTCCCAATAGGCCTTAGGGATATTGAGAAAATTCAGGATGGACCCCAATGCCTTCCCTCCTTTTTTGCTTCCCTTTTCCATAATTCTCCTGAATTTATAAAATTTTATTCAAGGTTGTGTTTATAAAATCAAGTGCTAGTTGATGGAAAATTTTTATCAGTCTGTAGAGTATTTACTAAACAAGGTCTTTCTTACTGCAACTTCTCTTCCTTCTTCTTTTCCTCCTCTGGGAATCCTGTTCCTTCTAAGCCCAATTGATTTTTTTTGTGTGTGAGTTCTAGGCTTGCTGTTCATGAGTGCCTGAGAATCATTGTTTAGAAACTGCTAAGGACAGAGCAGCCTGAAGGAGAGAATTGAAATATTTTGCCATTTGTAATATGGCTTAGCTTGAGAAAGTCTCTCCAAGACTTCATTTAATAATCCACCCAAAATCAATCAATATACTTCAGTCTTCATTGAACTCCTTATCTCCATGCTGCTCCTACTAGAACATTCCCTACTGACCTGAACACTGCTTGTATGTGCTATTTCTCAGTCCCCAGTGTAACTCTCTAATATGACAGGTGTCCATACTACACCTATATAAAACACTGTTCAAAGCCCCTGCCATAGAAAAGGATCCTTTCCCTACTGAACATCTGTTTATTTTGGTAGCAAAGAAGGCCCATAAGCACTTTTAAAAATGCAAAATAATGCTAAGTGAAGTGAGTAGAACCAGGAGAACATTGTACACAGCAACAGCAAGATCATATGATGATCAATTTGGATGGATATGGCTCTTTTCAAAAAACGAGATGATTCAGGCCAGCTCCAATGATATTGTGATGAAAAGTACCATTTGCATCAAGACAGAAAACTGTGGGGACTGAATGTGGATCACAATATTTTATTTTCACCTTTTTATTGTTGTTTGCTTGAATTTTGTTTTCTTTCTCATTTTTTTTCTTTTTGATCTGATTTTTTTGTGCATCATGATAATTGTGGAAATATGTATAGAAGAATTGCACATATTTAGCATATTGTATTACTTGCTATCTAGAGGAGGGGATAGGAGAAAGGAAGGAAAAACACTTCAAATACAAGGTTTTGCAAAAGTGAATATTGCAAATTATCTATGCATATGTTTTGAAAATAAAAAGATTTAATAAAAACAACTTTAAAAATTCATTATAAGATCATAGATCTATGTGGAAGTTTGGACACTAGCCTCAGACCTTCATTTTTATAAGTGAGGAAATTGATATCTAAAGATATTAAATGAGCTGATACCATGTCATACAGTTTGTGACAATACTGGGACCGGAACTCAGGGATTTTGACTTCTAGCTTTTCTCTGGTCACAACATGCTGCCTCCCCATGGAACTCATTGTCCTAGAACCCCAGGACAATACAACCTGAGGATTTTAGAGATGGGCCCCAAAGATCACATAATCTAACTCTTTCATTTTGTTGCTAAGGAAACAGGTACATAGTGGTTAAGAAATCGGCCCATAGTTACACATAAAATGATAGTTAAAATTTGAACCCAGGTCCTCTGACTTCACATTTAGTGCTCTTTCTACGATCTTGGGGAACCCAAGATCCACAAAAGTGAAATGACTTGCCCAACATCTACTAGCACAGTTGAGATTTGAACTCCAATTGCAGTGTTCTTTTCACTCAGTGTTCAATTGAGAAATCCAAATGTGCTTCTTGTCTACAGATTTCTGGTTCAAAAGCAAACACATCTGGAACTTAAGGGATAACTCTTCTCTAATCAAGTATCTTCTATCTAAGGGCTGTGGCCTGCCTTTGGCAGTCCAGCAATTTCACATTGATCTGAGAAGCAAGCTGGGAAGTGTCTGTACATTTTGCATGAGGTTTGAATTCACAGCAGGGTTGCTGGGCAGTCTGATTGAGTGTGAGCAAGTCCCAGCCTGAGCACCTTAGCAAAGGAGCCAAGCAACCTGCCTGTGATGTGGGTAGCATCCTTGAGTGTATGTTAAAGAAGATGGATATGGGCTTCAAGGTCCCTGGCTATCAAGAACAGCAATGTGAGATGAGTTTTATAATGTGTTCTCCAGCCAGACTTTAAGTGGGTAATTGCATCACCTTGGATTATGGCACTTTACATCCTGCACGGTGAGACTGTTGTACTCTGCATTTGATGGCTGTGGTATGTTGCAAATGCAAGCTTATTAAGCCCAATCAGGCCCAGGTTTGTGTTGCAGGTTTGGCATTGGCATAAAAAAAATTCAAAGAAGAAAAATATCCCCCTGATGAATCAATCCACTGAGAACAGAGAGTAACAACAGCAGGGACAGTGGCTGTGGGGCACCATTTCTATTTCTCAAATAGGTTGCTCTAAATGGTTTGAATAGGTAATGATGTATAAAAGAAATGAAATAGTGACAAAAATGGGCCCATTCTCATACTGCCTGAACCTTATTTATGTGCTATGCAGACCATTTAGAGCTATATTTAGGTGATAATTTATGCTTTAGCAAAACCAAATGCCATTCTTCTCTGGAGATGACAGCAGGCAGCATCATCCAGTGGATACACAGAGTACTTTGCAGAGAGCTAGAACTCTCTTTGCATATTCAAGGTAGGGCTATTTCCTCAAGACCTTAGTTTCCCCATTTGTAAAGTACAAATCTCATTGCCTTGGTAACATTCTGTGTAGCTATTTATTACTTTTATTAGTTTTACTCCCTTTCTCTCCCCTGAGTGCTCTAAGTGTTATTTCAAGCCTTCCAAAAAGTTACCATTTATGAAAGAACCCCAACAGTTAAAACCAGTAGGGGGTTCTAAGAATAATAGGATAATTAAACAGCCAAATGCCTATCAGAAAGCTGAATGGAAAGGAGCTTGGCTAATAATGTTGGTGGCAAAAATCAAACCACAAGAATTGAGATATGCAAAACAGCATTTTTGATTGTCCTTCCCTAATTTTTTTTTCCAGGGAATTGGGGAGGGAGTAGTGTAGATGGGTATGATAATGATATTCAGAGCTAAAGATAATCATGGTATTGGGAATTAACTCCCCAGAAGCAATGTGGGAATAGTCCTTTGGGGTTCTCAGGTCCAATTGATGAAAGGAATAGTTGATTAAAGAACTATTTCTGTAGGGGAATTTAGAGCTATTAAAGAATAGGACAGACAAGGCTATGAGATCTTTGTGATGAGACAGTGGAGAAATGGGGGAGGATCAACATGTGGTAAATTGTGCATTATTTGATGTGACAGGAGGATCATAGATTTAGAACTCAAAGAAACCTTAGATATCATCTAGATTTTTCAACCTTTATTTTACACATGAGGAAACTGTGTCTCAGAGAGAAGAACTGAATTTTTGAGGGCCATATGGGTAAAAGGGTCGGAGCTGGGCTTCAAGCCTAGGTATTTTTGATTCCAAATATAATACTCTTTCAGATAAGCCATGTTACCTTTTGGACCATATACTCCTTAAGAATAGGGATTGTTTTCTCTTTTGACTTTGTATCCTAAAGGCCTAGCACAGTTCTTGGAACACAGTAGGCACTTAATAAATAAAAATAAAAATAAATTGATGGGGGTTAGAAGGTGAGGAAGGCCTTGGATTTAGAATATCAATACTGTAGGGAGCTGGGTTTAGTTCTCTCTTTGAGTGATTGTGAATGATATTGTGTTGATTGTAGTTGTGGGTTTTATTGCTACTAAATGAAAGAACAAGTGATTGTGCTGTGATAAGAAATCCAAACCAAATACTGCTTAATTGGAATTGAATCCATTGAAGAACTTGTTACTGGCTTCCATTCAAAGAGAAGAATAGTGCTGATGGTGTTGACATTGGGCAATGTAATGGAAAGTTTGGGTGATCCACAATCCCTAAAATTTCTGCTTCCTACTTATATTTGTCTATTTTTCTTGAGTTGTGACAGGTAGGAATGGCTTTGGGTAAAGAATCTTCTTATTTGCTTTTTCTCCTCTTGTCTTAATATTCTTATTCACATTTGTAGCACTCTCTCTTTTACCCTTTAATTTCTCATTCTTCCTCATGAGCACCTATATTCTCAGGCAGCACTTTATCTTCTGGACACTTTGAATTATCCCCTAACACTAACAAAACCTATCTTTTCTATGACTAATTTTAAAAAAAATCTTTTATTTTATTCTTAATTTATAAAGAATACAAGCCTTTCCATAACATAGCAGAAAAAAAGATGATTGCAAATTATGTACAATTTGCTATTTCTTTTAAATATATAATCAAGTTATCATGTAAATTTATTTTTCATCTTTTTTCTTCCCTCCCTCTCCCCTCACCCTATAGAGTTGCCTAGGATAATATGGCTACGATCAGACACAAATATATATTGGGAAGGAGGAAAGCTATCTTGCAAGTCACAGAATAGAACAGACCTTAGTATTAAGACAGTTTCTCCTCACTCCCCCAGGAACTCAGCCCTTCTAGCCCATGTTCAAATGTCAAGAGAGGAATCTGAGCCTCTGGCTTCTTCTTATGTCAGTTGACAGTTTTCCAGTTAAGATCTTCCCACATAAATGTGATGCACAATTGTTTGATTGTCCCACCCACCTTCACCAATTGCCACACCCCACCCAAGTTCTCCCAATTTCTAAATGCCATAGCTCATAAAAAAGAAAACAAACAAATAAACCTCTCACAGCTGGCTTGCAGCTTATTTTTCCATGTTGTTTGTTCCTTTTATTTAAGTTAATAATATTTTATTTTTTTCCAATTACATGTAAAGATAGCTTTCAACATTCATCTTTGTGAGATTCGGAGCTCCAAATTTTTCTCCCTTTTTTCCTTCTCTCCCCCTCCCTAAGAAAGCAAGAAATCTGATATAGATTATATCCATGCTATTTTCTTCAGTCCTGATGCAGTATCTTGTTTGTTTTTGCCCTTTATATCCTTAGTGCTTAGCATGGTGCCTGGCACATAGTAGGAACTTATAAATGCTAATTGTTGGAGTGAGTCATTCCTTCAACAGGAATTTAACAAATACCTACCATGTAGAATGCAACATACTATGTTATGTGATGCTATATACAAAGATAAATTAAAGTATTATCCTCCAAGAGGAGAACTACAACTAAGATGAAATTCTAAGAAATGTACACAAATCACTACAATAAAACAAAATGTATTAGGTACATGAGAGAACAAAGTGTAGGCAATTTAAAGGAGGAAGAAATTATACCTGGGGATGAGGCAAGCTCTGTGCGGGAGGTTTTTTTTTTTTTTTTTTTTTTTTTTTTTTCAGTCCAGGTCTTTGAGGATAACTCTTAATTTCATTTGGTAGGCAAATAAGTGGGAACAAAAATCCAGGTGGAAAGAGTAACTTGAGCAAAAGTGGAGTAGTAAGAAAATGTGAGGTATTTGTAGGGAAAAGAAAGCAGTATGGTTTGATTGAGCTAGAATGTAAGTGCTTTGGGAATGGGGGTGCTTTTATTCATTACATTTATATCTCATTGCTTAGGCAGGCATTTGACACATGATAGGTGCTTAATAATTTCTTCTTGATTGTCTGAGTTAAGGATATATATAAAGAATTTATGAGAGATAGGTGAGAAACATAGGTATCCCAGGGGTTTAGAGCAGGAAAGGACCTTGGAGGTTAAAAAGGTTATGGAACGATGATGAGGACATTTAGTCAATATTTGCAGAATGAATAAATGGATGAGCTTCTGGTAACTCTTCAACCTGAATTAATGTCAAAGTCTCAGTGTTATGTCATCCAGGGCAAACTTAGCAGCAACAGTTCGATGTGGGCTGAGGGCATCAAGAGGGCAGTGGGCCTAGAATGATGGGGTGAGTAGAGAGAAAGCAACATCTTTCCTGAGTGAGGGCATTCTTATGCAAAACCTGTTTTAGGATTAGAAGCATAGCTTTGTTAAGTTATGAGATCTGGCTTTCAGCTTCTCCTTCTGCTCCTGGCAATTGGTCAAGAACCTTATTTCTTCTTTCCAGAAAATTTTTGTTTCTAAAAGAGAGATATTAATACACACTCCCTGCCCGAAATTCAGGAGGATCATGAAAATAAGCTCAGGAAAAATATTTGGAAAACAAAATCATGATTTTGGGTCTGCTTACCATGTATAAGGTGGCTGTAGAAGGAAATGGGCACAGATGAGTTATTGTGAAACATCCTGGCAATCCAGGATGATTTGGAACAGAAAACAAAGTACCAGTGGTCCCCATGATGTTGAATTTCCTCGCAGTTGCTAAGAGCCTCTCTCTCTCTCTCTCTCTCTCTCTCTCTCTCTCTCTCTCTCTCTCTGTCACTCTCTCTCTCCCCTGTCTTCCTACATTCTTGCCTTATGGTACTCCTTGTCAAATTCCAGGCGGCTTAGGAGAAAGATATAACACTTTGGGGCCTATACAGTTGGCAGAACAGAAGGGTGAAGAGAGGTGAATCGGGAAGCTGAGAAAAATGGCTAATTATTGGGAAGCTTTTTGCATAGCTAGCTACAGGGAACTTCTGTTCATGATTTTTGGAGCTGCTTTGGAGATCTCAAAGCACCTGAATACAGAACCCACCCATATACATACATAAATACACACCCACTGTGTTTTACTGTGACTATTTTAGTCCAGAGTTCCCTCTAGGTGAGCGATTAATCTGTATAGTCTTTTTTGATTTTCACTGTGACTATTTTTACTGTAACAGACTCCACACCTAGCTCAGTGGATAGAACATCAAGCCTGGAGACAGGAAGACTTGAATTCATTTCTGACCTCCAACACTTACTAGCTGTGTGACCCTGGGCCAGTCACTTAGCCTGTTTCCTCATCTTTAAAATAGGGATTATAATAGTATCGACCTCCCAGCGCTGTTGTAAAGATCAACTGAGATAATAATTGTAAAGCACTTAGCACATAGAACCTGTAAAGCTTGCCACGTAGTAATTGTTATGTAAATATAAGCTAATTATTATTATTATTCTTGTTTTTTAGTTTTCCTCTATCTGGAGCATCCACAGAACTAATGAATCAGTTATGAGTTACAGTTTAAATATTCTTACCTGGGGAGAGAAGAGAAGGCTTTTCATATTAAAGGAGAGGAGTTACCAGGCAGAAAAAAATTGTTCTACTTTCTGATCTATGTTCTGAAATAAATCCAAGTAGTATCACAAACTGGCCTTTTCCCCAAGATGCCTGCTTTCTACAGTAGTTACTTTAGAGAAAGAAAGAAGGTATTATTGTGAAAAGACTATTGGAACTCTGTGGCAGCAAATAATTGGAACCCAAATGGGTGCTCATTGATTGCAGAGTGTCTAAACTTGCTACATAAATATGATGGAATATTATTATGCTGTAAGTAATAATGAACATGAGGATTTCAGAGAAAAATGGAAGGTGAATAAATGACAAAGCACTCATTATGTGCTTGCTGTCTTTATAGAATACTACAGATTTAGCTAGACGGTCAATTAGCACTTTTAAAGTGGCTATATTATGTGCCAGGCCCTGTGCTAAGCATCAGGAATACAAAGAAAGGCAAAAATGCAACGATAGCATCTTCACTAAGGGTCCTTAAATTGTAACAGGAGAGACAGAACATAAGAGGGATTGATGGAGGAATATTTTGATCTAGAATGTTATAGGGATGATGAATGAAGCCAAAGAGGACAGAACTGGATTGACCAAGATCCCACAACTGAAAAGGGAGGAGGTAGAAGGTGCCAGGGGTGATGCAGGAGAACTTAGCTACTGATGAAGAAATGGTAAGGGGGCAAAACAAAGTATGTCAGGAGATTGGGTGTTGAGGTGGTAGTGGGAGAATGATGTAACCTCTAATCCAGAGGGCAGACCCCAAGAGTGGGAGCCCTAGGCATGAGAAAGTTAAGTCCTACTGAGGAAATGGTAGGTTGTAAATGCTAGAGACTAAAGAAAGCATAAACAAGATAACTGCATGCAGTGATTTTAATGATGTAAATGAAAATACCTCTACAAGAAGATTAACTAAGCTTAATTACAATGAAAATTCTTGGTTTTCAGGTACAGAGGAAGAAATAGATTATTTTCAAGAGAAAAGTAGAAGACTAGAGGTAAGGAATGCTGTATGTGCTGTCAGCACTTAATTGCTTTGGTTTAAACTTTTCCCAGAGAAGGCTTTAGTGGGAGACATAACTGAAAGAATGAAAAATTTTTAGAAGGGTGGAATCAGCAAAAGAGAATTCCAGATTTGAGTCCTGTACTAGGTCGACCCAGTTACTTCGTGTTTATGAGCCTCAGCATGCTCCTCTGTTAAATAGTGATAATACCTGCCATACCTATTACATAGCATCATCATGAGACTCAAATAATATATGCATAAAAACATCTTGAAAAACTGTAAGGAATTATAGAAACATAATCTGCTATTCTTTTTATATTCATGTCATGCTCATTGAGTAACCATGGGATGAATGTCAATAAAAAATGCCAAACAGTCCCTTTTTTTTTTTTTTTTTGCTTTTTGCTAAGGCAATTGAGGTTAAGTGACTTGCCCAGGGTCA
Source organism: Myrmecobius fasciatus (assembly GCA_023553655.1). Lineage (NCBI taxonomy): Eukaryota > Metazoa > Chordata > Mammalia > Dasyuromorphia > Myrmecobiidae > Myrmecobius > Myrmecobius fasciatus. Next base: position 377,137 of record JAJPUD010000607.1, on the reverse strand, counting down.
CACAGCTAGGGAATGTTAAGTGTCTGAGATCAGATTTGAACTCAGGTCCTCCTGACTTCAGGGCTGGTGCTCTATCCACTGCGCCACCTAGCTGCCCCAACAGTCCCTTTTTTTTAGTGAATTTCCAATAAAAATCAGTGACAGCTGTTGTAGGAACAATAGATGTCACAGAAAAATAAAGAGATGACAAAAAATATACAACATGATAGCAAGGAGATATGCATTGGTCAGATGAGGCAGATGCTGCACTCCTACTCTGACATTAAAAGAATGGGAAAATCTTAAGTTCCTCTACTCCAATAATAATGCAAATTCTTCAGGATTCAAGAATCAATCAGTCTACAATTTGTAAAGATTTAGTATGTGCTAGTTAATAAGATTAGAACTGGGGAAACAGGAAAAGACAAAAACAGCCCCAATTCCCAAGGTGATTATATTCTAATATGCATATGCATAAATAAGTATAAAAAAGGTACTATTGTATCAATAAACATACAGAATAGGAGAAAGATGACCTAAGAGAGACAGTTCTCTTGGTATGGGTGCCTCTCCACTGAGAGAGTTAGCTCCTAGCCTGGAGTTAGCTAGCAAAAATAATTCTTGTTTTCTCTTGGTCTGGACCAGAATTATAGGACATTAGAAAATATGCCCATTCTTCCTAAAGCTAAGTAAGCACAGTACTGTTAACATCAGTGGTTGGACTTGGAGACATTTATAAGCACAGGAACCAGGATCAGAGTAGGTCATTCCCACAAGCCACTTTAAAGCCAAAGTCTTTTTTTTTTTTTTTTTTTTTTTTGCTTTTTGCTGAGGCA
>JAJPUD010000607.1:332189-365573 GCA_023553655.1 Myrmecobius fasciatus | reverse complement strand
CTTCCTTCCTTCCTTCCTTCCTTCCTTCCTTCCTTCCTTCCTTCTTTTCTCCTTTGACTCTATCACATGACCTTTTCTCCTTTCCTTTCATTTGTCAATTTGGCAGAAGATGGTTTAATTCAAGAGAAACAGACAGCTGGTGTATCTGACACTCTCACAATCACAGCTCAGTATTTTTATTGGCACCTACTAATTGATCAGCCTAGTGGGTGTTAAGAGATGACAGCTTATTGCATCTGCCTATCTGGGGGAGCCAGGAGCATGGATGGGAATGATCCCTTCCATGTTTAAGGGGAAAGTACTCTAAAGCTGGCAAAGCTGGGCTGACAATTCCTTTGAGGTTAACTGTTCTTTTATCTTCATTTCTATACAAAGTTAAGGCTTGCAGAGAATTTGCTTGAAAACCCTCTGGTTGTTCAAATGCTGTTATTCCCATTTTACAGATGGGACACACACACACAAATTAACTAGCACAAGGTTAAACAACTAAAAAGCATTATAGCAAGGATATAAACCTGGGTTCTTTGGGTCAGAGTCCAGTGATATTTTTATTATAACATTACTTCAGTTTCCATAAATGAGATTCAGCCTGTAGCACTAATGTTCCCTGAGTATTGAGATGGTGCTGTTTATACACAGCTGTGAAGCATTTTACAATATTTTCCTCACTTTATAAAATAAAGTTTCTTAGGAGTTATTGGCAGAGAAAGGGAAGTCACCTTCAGATAATCTATAAAAATGAAATATTTTCCTGGTAAAGTTGACTCTATAATACTCCAAGGGTAGAAAAGTTATAAAAATTAATATTGCTTTACCCACCCGACCCCACCCTTGATAATTTTAGAGATATTTTGTAGGAATCAATTGGTCAGAGTCCAGTCAGATCATCTGGCTTTTATCCAAATTACGCTTCTCTACCTCTCTCCAGTCATGAGGCTGGGCAGGGGTATCTTGTTCTGGTCAACTTTTAGCTACTGTTCAGTTAGATGGGAGCAGGGCCCTGAGCCAGCCTCTGAAGCAAGAAATAAAGTCTTCAGTAATTCTTGGCCTCAATGACTCATTGCTGTTAAGAAATAGAATTCTTATGTCTAAATGAGAGCTCATATATTAGCTGACCACTGAAGAGATGGGTCTGACACTATCAGCAGCCAATCAACAAGCATCAATTGTAAGTATGATCTCACTCCCAGACAATCTGATAGTTCCAGGAATGTTAGGCTTTTCATGACCCTCCTGTTATTTTTAACCCTCCCAAAGAAGAATGTACTAGGGACAGGGTTCAGGAGCTTAGAAAGATAGCTTCATCATTGTCTCTTCTTCTATTAAAAAACTCTTCTCTCTCTACCTTTTCTTTCTCTTTCTCTTTCTCTGTCTTTATCTTTGTCTCTCTCTATCTCTGATCCTCTACTTGTCTCTGTCTGTCTTTGTCTCTCTGTCTTTCTGCCTTTTCTGTCTCTCTTATATTGTTTGAAATTCTAATATATTACAAGCCTGGTTTTTGGTAGGATCTTTCCCTCCTTAGTGACAGTTTTTAAAAACAAACAAAAAAAGAAACACACAATTCAGATGTCACTGAAGCAACATCAGGTGCTTGATATATAACAAGAACATTTGGGAGGATTCTGGGAAGATGGTGGAGAAGGTTGGTAAATTTCAAGCTCTCCTCCTTTCCTCCACAAATAGAACAAATTTGCACCTCAAAGCAAACATGGACTTGGGAAAAATCAAGAGTACTTCGGGGACAAAGGGGGTTCTTCTGATGATCTGAGAGAAGATCTGGGGCTGTGATTGACCCATGTGGAGTGCAGGTACCTCCAGCCTAGCTCTGCAAAAGCACCAGATGGGGAGTTCTGGGGCTGGCTGTGTGTGACCAGGGTCTCAGCGGGAACCACAGAGATTTTTACCTCCCAGACTTATTGTGGAATCCGGGTCTGAGTCTGGGAAAATTGAAGGAACCTCAGTTGATTAGGAACACCAGGCTCAGCTGTGCTGCAGAGACATGTCCCTGGGTGAGAAGGAACCAGTATGCCTGTGAGTGCAGAGGCAGTGGGGCAGGGATCCCGTGGGCTGTGGGCACTTACTGGAGGGAGGAATTTTTGGTTTGAGGTTCTTTGTCAGAGAGGAGAGCTGAAGTGAAGTCAGAGATACCATTCCCCACCCTAGGATTAGGGGTACTTACACTAATGCATCTTATTAAAAATGAATCACCAAAGAAGAAAGAAACCCACCATAGAAACTTACTAGGGGAACAGAAAAGACAGGGATTCCTTTTCAGAGGAGGACACTGAAATAAAAAAAAAACTTCTACCCCAAAGAGTAACATGGAATGGCTCCTTGTCTAGAGAGAATTTATAGAAGAATTCAAAAATCAAATGAGAGACATTGAGGAAAAACTAAAAAAGTAAAAATAAAAACCATCCAAGAAAAACAAGAAAATTATGAAAAAAAAAGTTAACCAACTAGAAAAGGAGGTACAGAGTCTCAAAGTAAAAAATAACTCTTTGAAAATTAGAATTGGAAAAGCAGGAACCAATGAAACTATGAGAAACCAAGAAATGACAAAACAAATTGTAAAGAATGAAAAAATAGAACAGTATGTGAAACATCTTATAAGAAAAATGACATGTGGAGAACAGATCAAGAAGAAAAAATATAAGAATAATTGGATTGCCTGAAAGTTGTTACCAAAAAAAGGATCAAGACACAATAATGCAAGAAATAATCCAATAAAATTGTCCCGGAGTGATAGAACATGAAGGAAAAGTAGAAATAGAAAAAAAAAATCCACATATCACCACTTCAACAAGATCCTTTGTGGAAAACAGATAGGATCATTATTGACAAATTTTGAAACTCCTAGATCAAAGAGAACATATAGCAAGAAACAAGAAAAAAAACAATTCAAATACGCTAGAGCAACAATTAGAATTGTACAGGACTTATCAGTAGCTACAGGTCCTGGAATCATATCTACTGACAATCCAAAGAAGCAGGCCTTCAGCCAAAAATATCATATCCAGCAAAATTATCTATAATAATGAATGAGAAAAATGGACATTCAATGAACTTGCAGATTTTCAGAACTTTCTATCAACCAAATCCAGACTTAATAGAAAATTTAACATATAAGAGCTAATATCAAAGATCATTTTTAAGGAATTCAACATGGATAATTTTTTTATATGGGAAATTTATAGCACATGTTTCAGATTGACTTCAATAATATGACAGCTCAAAAGAAAGATTGGGGCAGAGTTAAGGTAAAAATAGTAATTATGTCATACAAATGAGGTATAGAGGAAGAATAGATACAGAGGCATTAGAGGAAGGAGGAGGGCTTGTAGTTCTGAAAACCTACTCATATCAGGAATAGGTTAAATAGACAACACTGTACATACTATGAAGGGTATAGCATTCTCCAAAATCTATAAGGAAATAAAGGGAGAGGGATGGGCAGGTAGGGTGCAAAGGGTGAGAAAAGAAGGCAAGAGAGGAATCCATGGATGGGGGGAAGTTAAATAATAGCAAGGCATGTCAGGAACAGAATTAAAGCAAAAGGTCAGCAGGAATAGGAAAGATATGTGTATATGCATATGTATGTATATATTTACATATGTAAACATAAATATATCCTTTCCTAACTACTAGCCTGCTTGGACATGGTGGGGGGAAAACAATAAAGTAAAAAAAAGTGAGCAGCAGAGAACAAAAGAACAATTTATAAGGAAATAAAGAAAAGATGGACACTTGTGACCTGACCTCATTTCTGAGATCTTTGTGCCCATCTTTGAAAATGCCAATTTTCTTCTCCTTCTTGTAGATGTTTTTATTGAATTTTGAAATTTAGATGTTTTCTTTTCAGCAACCCTTACTAGTACTATATTTTCATTAAAATAGTTAAAGAAAATAAATCAATTCTTTAATCTCCTTAAAAAATTCCAAATAATTTCAAGTCCTTTTTCCATCTCTTGAAGAGCTACGAGGATATCAGGACAATGGAAATCTACAAGTAGTCAGGAAAACTCTATTTGGCAAATGTTAGTAGTCTCCTTCCCCTGGCCAAGATGAACTTATTAGCTCAGGTTAATAAGGTTAAGGGATTAGAATTTTCTTCTGAAATTGAAGCATTCTCCTATATGGGATGTGAACTCCCCTTGCTCTGGATCCATTGGCAGCACATTAAGGTTGACAGATTCACAAATTCATACACTTTGGGCTATACTCCTGGATTTGGACTTTAAGAAAGAACCAGGCCAGCTTAAAAGAAGCTGAGATTATATTATTTTAAATAAATCAGCTGGGCATTCACACTCTCATTTCTTGAAGGGAAGCTAGCATGGTCCTATAGACTCACATTTCTGACAAGTAACCTGTGCATCAAGAAATCATGTAATCCCAGGCCAGAAAGGAATCAGATGGAGACTGGAAAGCAGCAGAAAGTGTTCCTGGGCCCCACTAGAAAATGTAAGTGTGAATGATAATAGTGATGGATCAGTGATAGTGTAGTAAGAGTGATGGAATTAAGTACAGCAAGTGACAGAGCTATAAAGTAGAGAAGGAAATCTGAGCTTTACTCTTTGTTAGTTTCTAACACAGTACCTGGCACATTACAGGTGCTGAATAAATGTTTAATGATTCATTGCTTGATAGGACTGTGAATTATGTGATCTACATAGGCCTGAAAGAAAGCATCAGTTCCTTCTTTTCTCTGAGTGATTCCTTCTTTCAGGAGAATTGCAACCCTAAGATTGTCCACGATAAAGATGGGGGTCTACAGGATTTGATTGTGAGTTCAGGCACAAGTTTTTTGTGATTTTTGTTGGGTCTTTCCTTCTATTTTATTTGTTAGTCTGAGCATTTGCATGGAAACTAAGAGCCCATCTCTCTTATTTGTACAAACCTGTATATAAACTATAGTCTGAGAATCCCCAGGGTATGAACTCAACAATTATGTGTGAAAAACCTCACTAAGATTATCTGTATAGACATTTGTTCTGTGCTTTGAGTTATCAGAGAGCTAGGGAGGTGCCGCTGGGAATAAAGCTGATCAGATGCTTTTGTTAACTGGACAAAGCATGTGCTATCCTTGTTGACCCCACAGAGACCTACTCTCTCTGACTATCCCAGCTCCTCTTTTTCAGTGTTCAAAGCAGTCTTTAAAATTTTTGGAATTGTAATATCTAGTTTAACACCCACCATTTGTCCCCAATTACCTCAAAGTAGGAGAAAGATCTTCTGGGCTCTCACTTTTCTTTGACAAACTATAGCTTTAGGCTGTTGCTAATTGAGTAGACTATGGGTCCACCAATAAAGAGTTATTTGCTTTCTCAGGAATACAATCTCCATGTGCTTGGTATCCTGATTTCTCATATAAATAAGGCCTCATCTTACCTCATAAAAGCAAATCTTTTCCTTGACTTTCCTTCTGTGATAACTGCCAGACTCTTTCACATGCTGTCTTTTTTTTAATTAAAGCTTTTTATTTGCAAAACATATATATGGGTAATTCTTTAACATTGACCCTCACAAAGCTTTCTGTTACAAATTTTCCCCCCTAGTCTCCACTCCTCCCCTAGATGGCAGGAAATCCACTACATGTTATGTTAAAATACTTGACAAATCGAATATATGTATACATATTTCTACCCTTATCATTGTTGTGCTTATATATATGTAGATATCTATAAGAAAAAATATCTGAGAAAGGAAACCTAATGCAAGCAAACATCAATAGAGAGCATGAAAATGTTATGTTGTGGTCCACATTTCACATCCCTCTCTCTGGGTGTATATGGCTCTCTTCACTGAACAATTGGAACTGATTTGAAACATTTCATTATTGAAGAGAGCCATGTCCATCAGAATTGATCGTCATATAGTATTGTTATTGCCGTGTATAATGATCTCCTGGTTCTGCTCATTTCACTCAGCATCAGTTCATGCAAGTCTCTCCAGACCTCTCTGAAATCATCCTGCTGGTCGTTTCTCACAGAACAATAACATTCCATAACATTCATATACCATAATTTATTCAGCCATTCTCCAATTGATGGGCATCCATTCAGTTTCCAGTTTCTAGCCACAACAAAAAGAGCTGCCACAAACATTCTTGCACATGTGGGGCCCTTTCCCTTCTCTAAGATCTCTTTGGGATATAAGCCCCATAGAAATGCTGCTGGCTCAAAGGGTATGCACAGTTTGATAACTTTTTGAGCATAATTCCAAATTGCCACATGCCGAGTCTTAATGAAAGCTGATGGACCTCACAATTAAACATGATCAGACATGGGGTACAAGAGTCTAGGAACAGTTTGAATGAATTATCCTTGGGATTCATTACTGAGACACTCTTCTGAGATTATTTATTTTCTGCCTAGACACTGCCAAGACAGCAAGAAGAGAGCCATCAAAATATGAGTTAGCCCTGCTTATTTCCCACAGGCCTTGAGTTTCTTCAAATAGTGAAATAGAGTAGTGTGTGAAGAACAGGATAGAAACCATATCAGCTGGTGTCACTAATGTTTGCTACTCTGAAAGAACTATGTTTATATCAGTACTTGCTAGGAGAGAAAATTTTGTAGCACTATAGAAAGAGCTGACTTTAAAACTTGTATGGAGACCAACTGAGGTACTTTGTCCTCAGAAACTGGGAATTAGGCTTTGTTCACATTAAGAGCATCTATTTATTATTCTGGCAGGTAGCATATGACTTTGAGGATCTATAGACTTAAAGAGTACATGGAGCACCCCAGTCCTGGATTGACAAGCTTTGGATAAATTGGATGAGCCATATGGTCTTTAGAGATTTAGAGCTGGAAGGGACCTTATAGACCATCTAGTCCTTATATTACAGGTAATGAAACTGAGGCCCATAGAACTTAAAAGACTTGCACTAGAATATACATGAGTTGTTAGTAGCAGAGTTGGTATTTGAACCACTTCATCTGACTTCGTATTCAGGAACTTTTCATTGTACTATACAATGCTGCCTCTCAAGTTTGTGTCACTGAAAGCTTCCTCTGTCCAGGATAATTTCTAGGGTTTTTCCTTGAATGCTGTTTTGTGATGTGTTAATTTATGCTTTTCTGTGGTTTGAAAAGTCACAGTTGGGATTCCCAAAGGATGGCAGAAATTGTCAAACTTGTCTAATTTTCATTCCCCAGAAAAAAAAGCAGCACGGGAAGGGAAAAATCCCCAAACCAGCCATCTGCTTTCTCAAAAAATCTGCAGATGCTGCTCAGATAGGTATCTGGCAGGCTATGGAAACTCACAGACAGGACTAGGTAGTTGAAAAGATGGGTCCCATGTGACTCATCCTAAGGCTGGCCAACATAGTTAGTAGTAACAGCTCTTTTGTAAGTGATATTGTAAAGAGAGAAGCAGCAGGTGCTAGCTTGAGACTTGGCGGCAGGAATCCTGGATTCTTCTCCCAGCAACCCTGCTACTGACTTGTTGGTGACCTTAAACAAGTTACTCAGAAGGCTTCTTCAATAAAGGCAGCTATGGTATAACTGAAAGAACCCTGTCCCTGAAGTCAGGGGATTCTTTCTAGCATTTATTACTTATGAAAGGTAATTCATTTAAATTTTCTGGGCATCAGTTTCCTCATCTGCAAACCCCCCCAAAAAACAACCCATTAAAACTAGGGGAAAAACCTAGATGGCTTCTGAAGACTCTCCAGATTTAGATATATAATGCTGTGACAAGCTAAATACAATGTCCACTATCTCCTTATATCACCTTGGACTCAGTGACTTTCATGCACCATAAAAATGCAATGAATTCTTTTTGCCTGAGTGACCTTGAGAGTCTTGCCTTTCTTGCTTGTCTAATAGTATTCTGATCTTCACAAAAATGTTAGGCTGTTAAGTGAGGAAATGGAGAAACCAGAAAAAGGGTGATTTCTATGCAATATTATTCTTAATAAATCAGATCAATCCCTGGGCCATAGGCTTATTATTTATTTGTTATTATTTTGCACCCCGAATGACCTTTTGATTTTAAACATTCCTTACCAAATCTAGCCAAAGGAAACAAGTCTTTGCTTTAGACTTTACAAAGAGGTAAACCAATAATATCATTAATATTTGTTTTTACTTCTAGGCTAACCCATCAATTATGCAGATTATTCTGCCTTCTTGTAATCTGTGAAAGAATAAAACTTTTCTTTAACAGAGAGGAGCAAAAGGATAGAAAGGTCTTCATTCACTAAAGGCAATTAAGGGGAAGGAGGCAAGTCAGGTTTATTATTTGTGTACAGTGTGCTTAATTCTTGCTTAGCTAAGAGAATTCTTGGTTTTAAGCTGGTCATTCACAATGTACTTGCAACCACCATTTCAAACTAGAGTGGGTCCTAATCTGGTCTCCTATGATGGATCTCAGTAGAAAAATTGAATAAGAGATAGGCCAAGAGGATTTTCTTCAACTATAGTGAAAAATTGAGACAAAATTATAAAGTTGATTGTTTCTTTTAGAGGCTTTTATAAGTCCCTTTTCTAATTCCCTTCAAGGTTTCTCTTTCAGGACTATATCCAGTATTTTCATTGTGGACTAGATTACTCCTGTGTCTCAGGGATGTCATCTTTTAAATGAATTTACAATAAAGTATTATTGACTTGATTTATGATTCACCCTAATATCACACTAATTGTTAAGCACATTGAAAGAGAGAGGTTTTGCCCAAAGAAACGAATCTCTCATGGTAGAGTTTTTGACACCACAGCAGTTTGAATGGCACTTGATCTAGGGCTGGGGGAAGTAACTTAATATTCCTTGAATTTCTCCATGTAGGCAATGCCCTATCTTGCTCATTCACAGATTTCTCTTTGTAGTTTTCCTTTACTTTTCATGTGTCTGTGCATTTTGCCAGCATCATATAATAAAAGGAGTAGTAGACTTAGAGTTTGGGAACATCTGAAGTTCAGTCAACCTTTAACATGTGCTAGTTTGACCATTCAGTCATTTAACCTCTAAGTGTTTATTTTTCATTTCTAAGATAGACAAGGGGATAGGGACCCTCACTATGATTTCATTAATATATGGAGTTCCTGAGTGGGGAAACCCTGTTTACTAATCTAATTCATCAAATTTCTACAACTTAGTGTCTTAGCCACCTAGAGTACTTAGTTGTCAGGTGACTTGCCCAGGATCACACATCCAGTCTATATCAGACAAAGAATTTGAACTCAGGTCTTCTTGGTTTATCCATATAGATGGGCATTCACCACGAAGGTCTTAATTCACAGAAAACTAGACATACCAAACAAGATATTGTATAAAGCACCTTGTAAGCCTTCAAGTATATATATACATATATGAATATACATATATATATAGTTGTTATTAATGGTAATTATTATTAGATTGATAATTTTTTTCAGTATAGAAATTGTTTTATACTTTCTTTTATCCCATATAGGGCAAAGAATAATACACAAAAGAGAGGCTCAATCAGTATATCTTGAATTGTGAATTCATCAGTGAAAAAAACATCTCTTGCTAAATCCCTGGACAGTCTTGGAATTTCAGCTGTTGGGAGGGAAAGATGAAGAAGCATCTTAGTAAGCTTATGAGGGACAAGAGATATCAACTTTAATGCTTTTGAAAGAGGATCAGTAGAACTATCAACAGAGAACAGCAGTACTTACTGTAGTATTTATGGGCCCTTCATATAATCTCCCTGCCAGGGTTTATTTAGAAGTCATTTGTGCATGATCAATTTCCACTCATTGAAAGAGGTGGTATTAGTGGACTGCTTGGTGTACAGTCCCTATCCCTCATATAAACTGGCAGAAAGTGTCGCAATGTATGCACAAGACTTGTGATCTTATCATGTCCTGCCTGGGGAAAATTAGGGACTGTAACTGAGAATCCTTAGGAAATTTGTGAAAAATTGTTGAAAAAGAACTGTTTCCTTATGGAAAATGACAGACCAACCAAGAGAAAGTGAATTATCATTCAATTGTAGGATATTAGAACTAGAAGGTGTCTTACAGATTTTACAGATCATCACCTCAGAGAATATTTGAATTTTGGAGTGGTTAGGGGCCACAGATGCCATCTATTCATGATGGCATCCCAAACAGGAGACCACAGAACAGTAGTCATATAATCTCAGCTGGAGGCACCAGTGAAGGAAAGTCCTTGCTTTCTAAGGCAGCACACTATGTTTTATCATAGCTCTGATCATTAAGAAATTTTCTAACACCAGTCTGAAATCTGTATCTCCTACTTTTGCCCTCTGGGGCCAAGTAAAACAAATATAATTCCACTTCCATTTGACAATTCTTCAGAAGCTCTCAAAGCAGTTATTTTTTCCCCTTCTTTTCTCTAGGTCAAACATTCTATTTCTTTCATCCCACTCTCCTATGATAAAATTCCTAGACAATTCATTATCCTTCCAAAAATATGGCACACAGATATTCAATATTCCAGATGCAGTCTGACCAGTATAGTGGGACCACAACATTTTTTGTTCTGGACACTAGGCTTTTTTTTTTTTTTTTTTTTTTTTTTATTTTGGGGGTTTTGGGGATTATTCTTTTTTTCCTTTCACTTTCTTCCTTTTTTTTATTTTTATTTTATTTGCATAACATATGTGTGGGTAATTCTTCAACAATAACCCTTACATAGCTTTCCGTTACAAGTTTTTTCCCCCCAACTCCCCACCCCTCCCCTAGATGGCAGGATATCCACTACATGTTAATTATGTTAAAATATTGGCAAATCGAATATATGTATACATATTTCCAAACTTATCATTGGACACTAGGCTTTTCTTAATGAAACTTTGACTTTAGATTTTTAGCTGTTCTTTCATAATTTTGACTCATATTCAACTTGCAGGCTTCCTGATTATTTTCACACGAGCTGTCATCTGTCCATGATCTCCCCTAACTTCTCCTTGCTTTGATGATTTTTTTTTGTAGAACTTTTGTAGAACTGTAGGACTTTCCATTTATCTATATTTCATTTCATCTCATTAGAACCATTCCACAATTCTAAATCAATTTAATAATTTTACAGATGAGAAAAGTAAAACTTATCAAGTTAAAGTAAGTTGACTAAACTGAAATACCCAGTACTGGCAGAACTTGGCTCAAAACTTGGGTTTATTTACCTATGTTCTAGAATCAGAGAGAGAGAGTGACTCTTTTTAGTATACTCTACTATGTCTCAGAGATCATATCTGAGGAGCTTCTGTTCTGCACTTAAGGTTTTTATGATTATTTGTTTTTTTAAAATTTGTATTTTTTAAAAATATGACTTTTTGTTGGCAATCTTCGAGTTTCTTTGCAAGCTACATTGGGTAGACAGAATCTAATGGATATAATAACTCCACCATGTCAATCACTTGGCCCACATTTCCAAACCCCAGACCAGAACTTTGTTGAGTAGAAATTGAAAATTGTAGAAAAAAGGCTCGTGAAATATTGAATTGATGGATTCAGACTTGATCTTAGGCTTTAGGTTGATATGAAACACTGGGTCTACTCAGGAGAACATCAATTAAGCCTTTAACAGCCCTGGAAGAGTAGAACATCCTAGCAAATGTTTTAATTTCTTTCATTTTGTGGCAACATTGCAAAATTCCTAGGAACAAATATCATGTCAAAGCTATTTAATAATATGGTAACCACTGACCATTTAATTACACAGTAATTGTCACTTAGTGGCTGGGTAATTGCATACTAAGTACCATCTAATTACAGGGTAAAGGGTAAATACATGATTATTTCAGGCTCCTTAGGCACAGTATAGGTCACATAGGAATTAGATTTGGATTGACTAAGTATAAATTACCTAGAAATCTGCTGTGGTGCAAATACTCCTGTCATCATTGGATAAAACCCCTTGCGGTTACCATGCAATTAAGGAGAGATTACAAGATTCTGGCCCTTAGGAACTTAAAGAGACACTGCTTAGTTTTGTAATTAATCACTGACTGGTATAGAAAAGTTTGTGCTACAGGGCTGAGAGTGGAGATGGACAGGAAAGATTTTAAATTCCAACTTTTTTCCAACTGGCAGCCCTGTTGGCTTTACTTTCTTTGGAGCCCTAAATCCTGGATGTTGACATTTTATCTCCACAGAATTCCAGAGAGTGAATGATATGAGTTCCTTTTCTACCTTCTTGGCACTACTGGTGTATAACAGAATATGGCTCTGAAGGGATAGTCTTTAAGGGCAGACAGGATACCTGATGTTCATAACCTCTCCAATATTGCTATCTCATTTCTACAGTCATTTTTGGATACCCAGCTAGGTAATGTCTAAAGGAGATAGAAAAGCATCTCCTTCAGAGGTTTAAGGAATTCTTAATACCTAAGTATTGTCTAAAGGTGTTTTTAACACCAGTCAGTTCCAGTGCAACTTTCTCCTGGTTAAGAGCTGTGATTTTTCTTTCTCTCCAATATGAGAAAATAAGACAATCACTTTTAGGGTGTCTCAAAAGTTTCAGTGCAGTTTTAAACTATTAAATTTTATAATGGCACTGAAATTTTTGGGACATACTGAATTTCAGATCATTTAGAAGTGGAAACCTGTTTAACAGGTAAATCTCCAAGGTGTCTACAGGCATTTTGATCCCTATTTACCTTTTCCTCTCTCATGATCTTTGCTATGATTTTTAGTGGAGATGGAATATAACTGGATAACATGATTATCGCTTCACTTGTGATAGGAACTGGTATAAGATGAACTAGATAAGGAGTCAAGATGTGATCTTTCTATAAAATAGCTTCATAGCTGAGCATATCACTTCACCTTTCTGGGTCTAATTTTCCTTTTTTGTAGATTGGAGGTTGGGCTAGATGATCAATCTGGAAGATCCTTTCCAGAGTTCTAATGTTCCATGATTTTCCCCTTAACAATTCTATAGTCCCTCCCCAGTCCAACACTCATGGGACTTCATTGTTAGTATTGTTCCTTAGTGATTTCAGAAAGTGAAAAGCATCTCTTCAAAGACTGAGGGAATACTACTAAAGAGAGATGTCTGGCTGAAAACAGAGGTTATCAAAATAACCTCTTAAAATCCCTTCTAGTATATGTAGTTCACATAATCACTTCTCAAATTTTATGAGAAGTGATTCCAGACACTGGTTCTTTTTAAGGAACATAAAATTACATTAGATTTTTTGGCTTATGGGAAGACTAACCAACATAGAAAAGAATTAGAACTCTGGCCTAAATAGACTGGGTCTGATCCTGGGGGGGGGGGGGCTGACCCCATAGGACCATTTTTCTTTTTTACTCATTTTGTCTCCACCCCAGAGTGTTACTCTGGGGAAATCACCATTATAAAGCTTATATATAGTTCATATATAGATTTCCTAATATAGGTAACAGGGTCTTTTGTACAATAAGAGTATCAGATATAGGGCAGCTTTTATTTCACTCACCACAGAAAATGCATAAAACACAAAGGACTCATAGAAGTTCATGAACAAATATTGAAACATAAAACTCTCAAATAGCCCACTAAACTCCCACTAGAACATAAGTTCCTAATCTACAGTTTGTGGCTCAGTTTCAGGAGGTCTATGAAATTGGATGGGAAAAATTAAATCTTTCTTTCAATATAATTGATTTCTTTTGTTTTCTATTACATGTAAAAATAGCATTCTGAGGAGTCTTTACCAGACTACCAGACTGACAAATAAGATAAAGACATACCTGAAAAGTTAAGAATCTCTGCTTTGAAAATTAAAGATGCTGCTTGAGCTGCTGAATAAATACTTTCTATTCTCTTCTGATCTGCATTATCTGAGCAACCCTCAGCAATAGTAAGGACTTGGCAAGGCCTTAGACTCCTTAGAGATTACTCCCAGGATGTGACTTTAGTCCTCTAGCTTAGGAGATGTACTTGTGACCCTTTTTCTCTTCCAAAGAGCATACAAATATTTTTTATAAAATTTATAAATTTTAAAAAATATAAGTTTTAATAAAATAAAATTATTTATTTTCAATTAACAAGAATTTTTTTCTTACCCATTATATCTTGACCCCATCCCAAAACTTTTGGGAAGAAATAAAAACTCTTATTTAAATATAGTCAAATAAAAATTCCCACAATTCTCCATCATCCATATTCTGGAATTATGATTAAGCATTGGGTTGGTGAGATTTCAAGTCTTTCAGAATGGTTTGTTTTTACTATATTAATATAGTATAAATTGTTTTTCTGGTTCTGCTCATTTTACTCTGCATCAATTTAAACAATTAGGGAATGGGTATGAAACTATAGAATGCTATTGTGCTGTGAGAAATTATCAAGTAACACATTATTGAGAAAGCCTTTCACAGTAGTTTTGAACCTGAAGTTAGTGGGGTCTGGATAGATTTCAATAAATCTGTGAACTTGGATTGGAAAAAGCCCACCTTAAACTTCATTTAACTAAAATTTAGCACTTCTATTATGAATCTCTGATATAGGAGATCTGGCATCCAATGCTCAAATTCAGAAACTCACAGAATTGAGTGCTCCAAAATGTGATTTATCTATGAGATAACTAAAAAAGGTGATGAAGCCTACTCTTAGGAAATTTCCTCTTAGGTCTAGTACAAAAATCGGTCTGTTTCTAGTGTCTTCTATAGGGGAACTGTTTCCGTTGTCATGGCTACTACCACATTTTGAACCCAGAAAGGCAATGTTTAGGACCTCTAGTCTTTGATCCCTTGTCAGAAAATTCAGAAAAGGGAACAGAAAGACAAAAGAAGATGGTCAGGAATTGGAGGTCAAGGAACATATTTCATTTCCCTCCCACCCCACACATACACTTGGTCTGGGCATGTGCTTCTCCTGAAAATCGCAGCTCTTTGGAGCTATAGAAGGGAGAGAAGAAATTGAGAAATCTTTTTTTTTCGTCTTATTGAATTCTAGTCTAGAAGTCTAAGGGAAAGAATATGTGGACAAAAATGATGCTGAATCATTTCATAGCTGTATTTTATAAACCCTGAGGAAAGGGCAGTTCTTCTGACAAGAGTGTGCCTCTTTTCATTTATAATTAGTCTTGTTGAAGTTGGTCCTAGTCATTGGAAACCAAATGACAGGACACCATTGCATCCTTTCAGGAAGGTATTACTGGGCATGCTAACCTCCTTGGAAATACCTTTCATCTCCTTTTGACAAAGATCCATTCTCTGGCATCTCATCCAGTTCATTGGAGAGATGCATTTAATTGATCAGAGGCTCCTGTGATCATTCTTTCTTACATCAGGATATAAAACTCTCACTAAATAATAACAACCTAGGCCAGTCCTCTAGAGCTCTTATAGCATTTAACTGCTGCATTTGAAGTAAAGTTTATTTTTATGGGTTTTGAGCCATTCACTCCCATTGCTCTTCTCACTCTTGTAATAACACTCTTTCTGCTCAGTTACATGTTGCATTCTGCAGACAGTTCTCTAAATTTCCCAATTGGGCTGTACAAATGGTTCCATGGTAAAATGTTGTGAATCTGAGTTAAATGGCAGCCAGGTGTGGCCTGTGGTTTGCCAGAATCAAGATTTTCTAGTTCTTTGCTTGGTTAGATAACATTGACCAGGGAGGGAAATAACCCATATTTTCTGAAGTCTACATAAATGGCTGGGTAGTAGAGAGGTAGTAGTGTTGCCTTTTGCAATTGGTATTTTAAGTCTATGGCATTTTTTATATTAAAAATTTTCCATTTAATGAGTAATTAAAAGCAAAGCATTCAAGTACAGCCAAGAAAGGGCAAAATATGGAAAGGCAATTTTAACTTAACAAAGAAATAACTTATAGAATATGAAAATAGAATTCTCAAATAATTCCAATTCAACAAGCACCTGTCAAATGCCCAGTGTCCTATTTAATTACAAAACTGATTTGGTTATTGTTCTCAACAAGCTTAGGGTCTAACAGTGAATGATATGACACAGGCACAAAGACTTATGGTGCAAAAGGGAACACAGTTAGTGCAGAAAAGATATAAAATGCTTTGTGAGATCTGAGGAATGAAGGGTCAGATCTAATTTGATGGGGGAGGGAAATTCAAGGCACACAAAGCTTATTGAAGGACACTTGATCTAGGAAGTCATTTGAGAGAAGAATTCTAAATCTTCATTTCCAGTGACATGAAAGAATTCATCTCTCTCTTCTATGGTAACCACCAATCTACCGAAAATATTTGATAGCTCTGTGAACAAGAGACAAGCTAGGAGGCAACACACTTATAAACCTTGATGGCTACTCTTATCAAGCATGTGTCAGTGCCTAAGGCATAATGTAGTACTTACTTAATCAAAGTAGGTACTTGATGTACATCTTGCCATTTTATTTCTACATATTAGATTACAAACTACAGGAGTGGAAATAATTTTTCTTAATTATTTTTGAAATTTTCCCAGTGTTTGGAACTTGAAACACCATAAATAAGACATGAAAGGTAGCATTGTACAAAAGAAAGAACATTGGACCATTGGCTTCTCGTTCTGATCCTTACTATGTCATTTAGCCTTGTCTGCGCCCTTTCCTTGACTATCAGATGAAGGGTTAGACTCAACCATCCCTAAGGTATTCAAATTTAATGTAAGCTTCCCAAGGGCAAGGATCAAATCTGGTTTATCTTTGTTAACTCTCTAGGGCTTAAGTAGCATACTTTTACAATGATGGGTGCTTGATATACATGTATTAGAAAAATAAGAATAAAAATTATTTTGTGAAAGTATCATAATCCTGGTTAGTACAATCCTTCTCACATCTCTCACTAATTGTAGAGGTGTTTTTTGTTTGTTTGTTTGTTTTTGATAGGACTGGCATCAGTACAATAAATTCCTAGTTGTACATATCTTTGTCCATACACACCTGTGTATGCTTAATGCCCTAATCCATAACCAAGGAAATTGATATCAGAAACAAAAGCCTAATACATAGTAAAATATTCATGGCACTACTCTGTGACAGTAAAGAAGCAGAAACAAAGTAGAAGAGGTCTGCAGTGAGAAGATCTCTAATTCTGGATTCAAAGAATCTGGGTTCAAATTCTGCTTCTGACTAACAACTTGTGTGAACTAAGACACATTACTTTACTACCCAGCATTAAGTTTCAATTTTAAAATGAAGGAATTGGACCGGCTGTCCTCTGAGGTCCCTACCAAATCTAGCTCCGTGATCCTGTGGATACCCATCAAGTGGGGGATATTTGGGTGAAGAGGAACAACCAAACACTGAATGTATATGAACTTAGTGAAATTTTCTTGTGCAGAGATAAATGATAAATATGAGAAATTCAGAATAGCATGGGAAAATTTGAATAAACTGATGCAAAGTGAAGCAGTATGAAGAGAACAATACACACAAAGATTACAACTTGGTAAATGAGAAGATATCTAAAAAGGAGTTAAATTGAATAGTTGGAAGAATAATGATCCTAGAGAACAGATAATAAAATATATTTCCTCCCTTGTCAATGAATGAAAAAGAAAAACGTTTGTGAAATTTATGAAGCACTTACTAGTATAAAATTACTAGGATAAACACTGAGTATATTGTAAGATCCAGTCACTCTACTGGATATTGTTGCTTAGTCTGAATGGAAAAGAGTTGAAACAACCAGTGTAAAAACAAAGGGCATTGATAAAATGTGTTTTATTTTAATTTAAAAAATATTTATTTAATATTTTCCTCAGTTACATTCAAAACAATTTTTTACTTTAAAAAAATTGAGTTATAGGGAAAGAAGGTGTTCTACCAAATTCCTTTTTTGATACAGATATGATGCTGATAGCTAAACCAGATAGGGTGAAAACAGAGAAAGAAAACTATAGACCAATTTCCCTAATGAATATTGACGCAAAAATCTTAAATAAGATATTAGCAATAAGATGACAGAAAGTCATCCCCAGTATAATACACTATGATCAAGTAGGATTTTTATCAAGAATGCAGGGCTGGTTCAATATTAGGAAAACTATCAGCATAATCAATTATATTAATAAGCAAACTAACAAAAATCATGTGATTATCTCAATAGATGCAGAAAAAGCATTTGATAAAATCCAACACCCATTCCCATTAAAAACACTAGAGAGTATTTTTCTTAAAGGCTTTTCCTTAAAATGAGCAGTAGCATTATTTAAAACCATCAGCAAGCATCATATGTAATGGAGACAAACTAGAACCATTCCCAATAAGATCAGGAGTGAAACAAGGCTGCCCACTGTCACCATTACTATTTAATATTGTATTAGAAATATTAGCTTTGTCAGTAAGAGAAGAAAATGAAATTAAAGGAATTAAATTAGGTAAAGAGGAAACCAAATTATTACTCTTTGCAGATGACATGATGGTATACTTAGAGAACCCTAGAGACTCAACTAAAAAACTACTAGAAACAATTCACAATTTTAGCAAAGTTGCAGGATACAAAATAAATCCATATAAATCATCAGCATTTTTATATATTACCAAAAAAGTTCAGCAGCAAGAGATAAAAAAAGAAATTCCATTCAAAATAACTGTTGATAGTATAAAATATTTGGGAATCTATCTGCCAAGGAAAAGTCAGGAATTATATGAACTAAACTACAAAACACTTTCCACACAAATAAAGTCAGACCTAGTCAACTGGAAAAACATCAAGTTGAAACAAGGCTGCCCACTGTCATCATTACTGTTTAATATTGTATTACAAATGTTAGCTTTGGCAGTAAGAGAAGAAAAAGAGATTAAAGGAATTAGAGTAGGTAATGAAGAAACCAAATTATCACTCTTTGTAGATAATATGATGGTATACTTAGAGAACCCTAGAGACTCAACCAAAAAACTGCTAGAAGCAATTCACCACTTTAGCAAAGTTGCAGGATATAAAATAAATCCACATAAATCATCAGCATTTTTATATATTACCAACAAAGTTCAGCAGCAAGAGATACAAAAAAGAAATTCCATGCAAAATAATTGTCAATAGTATAAAATATTTGGGAACCTATCTGCCAAGGAACAGTCATGAACTATACGAACTAAACTACAAAACACTTTCCACACAAATAAAGTCAGACCTAATCAGTTGGAAAAACATCAAGTGCTCATGGGTAGGCCGAGCAAATATAATAAAAATGACAATATTCCCCAAACTAATTTACTTATTTAGTGCCATACCAATCAAACTCCCAAGAAATTATTTTATAGATCTAGAAGAAATAATAGCAAAGTTCATTTGGAAGAACAAAAGCTCAAGAATTTCAAGGTAATTAATGAAAAAAAGGCTGATGAGTTGTGGCCTTGCTGTGCCAGATCTAAAACTTTATTATAAAGCAATGGTCATCAAAACCACTTGGTACTGGCTGAGAAATAGAGCAGTCGGTCAGTGGCATAGGATAGGATCACAGGACAAACCAGGCAATAACTATAGCAATCTAGTGTTTGATAAATCCAAAGACCCCAGCTTTAGGGATAAATACTCACTATTTGACAAAAACTGCTGGGAAAATTGGAAACTAGTATGGAAGAAATTAGGGCTTGACCCACACCTAACACCACATACCAAGATAAGATCTAAATGGGTTCATGACTTAGACATAAAGAGTGATATAATAAGCAAATTAGAGGAACATAGGATAGTTTACCTCTCAAACCTGTGGAAAAGGAAGGAATTTGTGTCTAAAGAAGAACTGGAACACTTAATTGAACACCACATAGATAATTTTGATTATATTAAGTTAAAAAGTTTTGTACAAACAAAACTAATGCAGACAAGATTAGGAGGGAAGCAATAAAGTGAAAAATCATCTTTATATTTAAGGGTTCTTATAAAGGCCTCATTTCTAAAATATATAGAGATTTGTCTTATATTTATAAGAATGCAAGCCACTCTCCAATCGATAAGTGGTCAAAGGATATGAACAGACAATTTCCAGATGATGAAATTAAAACCATCTCTAGTCATATGAAAAGTTGCTCCAAATCACTATTGATCAGAGAAATGCAAATTAAGACAACTTTGAGGTACCACTACACACCTGTCAGATTGGCTAAAATGACAGGAAAAGATAATGACAAATGTTGGAGGGATGTGGGAAAACTGGGACACTAATACGTTGTTGGTGGAACTGTGAACGGATCCAACCATTCTGGAGAGCAATTTGGAGCTATGCTCAAAAAGTTATCAAACTGTGCATACCCTTTGACCCAGCAGTGTTTCTACTGGACCTATATCCCAAAGAGATTTTAAAGGAGGGAAAGGGACCCACATGTGCAAAAATGTTTGTGGCAGCCCTTTTTGTAATGGCTAGAAACTGGAAACTGAAGGGATGCCCATCAGTTGGAGAGTGGCTGAATAAATTACACTATATGAATGTCATGGAATATTATTGTTCTATAAGAAACGACCAGCAGGATGATTTCAGAGAGGCCTGGAGAGACCTGCATGAACTGATGCTAAGTGAAATGAGCAGAACCAGGAGATCATTGTACATGGCAACAACAAGACTATATGATGATCAGTTCTGATGGACATGGCTCTCTGCAACAATGAAATGTTGCAAACCAGTTCCAGTTGTTCAGTGATGAAGAAAGCCATATACACCCAGAGAGGGGCCTGTGGGACCTGAGTCTGGACCACAACATAGGATTTTCACACTTTCTATTGAGGTTTCCTTGCACTATGTTTTCCTTCTCAGTTTTTTTTTTCCTGTACAGCAAGATTACTATAAATACATATACACATATTTGATCTGTCAAATATTTTAACATAATTAACATGTAAATTTTTTTTTGAGTTCTACGTTCTCTCTATTATTCCCACCCACAATAATAAAATGCATTTTAAAGAAAAACAATCCTGATGTTTAATATAAGATTGTCGTAGGCAGCATGAAGGGAATCACTGCGACTGATATTCAGACCAATGTGTCCTTACTATCCTATATCAGTCATCACTCCAAGGTTGTTTGCTTACTAACTTCATTAGATGCTATTGCAAAATGGCAATTATTGCCAGGCCCATATTTACAATGAATGGGAGCTTAGTTTGATTTTTCCCTAGGCTGGGGACTGAGGAAAGAAATCAAGCTGCTTGTAGCATGCATACTCCCCACCCTGAATGTTTTATGAAGTGAAATAAAAGTTGCCTTCATTGCTTGCCGCAGAATATAAACAAATGCCAGCCATCTTCTTGAAGAGGCATCATTTTATTTAATTGCAAATTAAAAAACATAAACCACCTTAAACACAGAGCTAATGCCACATCAAATCAATACAGTAATTGCACTCGAGCAGTAGGAAGGCTCATCGAATATCCCCCTCCCTGCCTTCGCATACTAAAAGAAGCAGGTCACAGAAAAAGTTGGCAAGTTACACTTCACCCAAGACCATTATGGCGATGAACTAGATTGGAAGCCTTTCTGATTTGTCTGTTGGACAAAGAATGGGGTCTTCTGAGTGAAAAGCAGGGCTTCTGAATCATGTTTGAGTCACAGGAACAAAGGGATATTCCTCCAGAGGCTCCTGGGCTCACTCTCATTGTTTTGCACAGATTCACTCGAGGCTTAAAAGTTGCTTTTTTAAGATAATTCGGTACATTATTTTGCAATCAAATTATGCCAGCTAACATTTTTAACAATGCTAGAGTCAATTGTCCTTTATTTTAGGTTTTTAAAACATTTTTAGGTATGTAAAACATTTGATCTTTTTTAAAACCACAGAAAAAAAAAGATAATTTTGGTAGAGACAAGCTACAGATATCTTCCTTCCCTAAATGAACCTCATCTATCCATCCATCCATTTGTTCACTCATCTATCCATGCTACAACTTATTGGAGCCACAAATGAGAGTTGAGTGACAGGTGAACATCAAAGGTGGATGAGCAGCCCTGAAAGCACTTAGCCTTCATACCAGAGGTGTTAGTCCTCCCTGAACACTCCATACAGTCTGAACTTTAAAATATGAATGTTTTCAAACCTGGTCTTATGGCTAGGGGAATGAATGTTTGTCTCTTTCATACATTATATGATTTGAGGGATTCTGGAATATAACATCCAGATCTAAAATACCATTCTGGCACATCTTCTGAAGTGACTACAATAAGAAATTCATTCTTTGAAGTTTTTTCATAATAATTTCAGGAAATCATATTAACTATAAATACAACCATTTTCAAGGGAGTGAACATACTTAGCTATAATGCAAATTAGATCATTAGATTAGGTCATCACCTGGGAGGGTCCTGAAGGGATACCAAGTAGGTCTGTTTTGATTGAAGAATAGGGAAAGAGGAAAATAACAGGAAAGGTGAGATTTAATCTGTAGAAGATTCTGTGGAGGAATAGAGTTAGTAGAAACCCCGAAATTCAAATTTGATGCTTTTTAATACTATGACCCTGGGTAAGTAACTTAACCCCTCAGTTTGCTTATCTACTGAATAAGAAAAATAATGCTTATATTACTTACCTACCTTATAGGGCTATTGTAAAGTACATGCTTTGAAAACTTCAAAGTGCAAATGTGAATTATTATAAGTTATAGGGGAGATAGGAGAGGACAACTAAAATACAGAGTAATAGGCAGAAAGGTGAAACTGGAGGTTGTTAAAGACAGATTTTGAATAGGATTCATTTTAGCCACAGCTCAGGTTTGTCTACTGTATGCCCACCATCTCTAAAGTTAAAGTGTTTCTTTAGTTTATGACCCTTAGCCTAAGATCAGCATCAAAGGTATGAGTACCAATGGGGTACAGGTCCTTGTACTTTGGATGTTCCTCGATCTCCTGGCAGCCTGTTTCATGAGGACCACTGAACAGTGGGAAATCATTTTGCTTTCAATGCCCTTGTAGCCTGACCGCATCCCTCCATAAACAAATCCACCTGCTACTGTGACGGCATCAGGATTATTAAACATAATCCAGGCATTGCTAATATGATATGATAGGAACTAATGGGAGCTGATTTCCAAAGCCTCCCCATGAAGGGTAGAGTCTGCCCTTTGGAAAAAACCCATGGGTGTTGGGGATGTTTTGTTACTGTTTACATAAGGGTTGTCAGTGGAAGAAAACAACCATTGACTTTCACCTGTTTCTGAGGGAGGACGTGGTCTGACTGCTGAGGCCATCCAAATCACAATACTATTCAGCACATTTGAATCTATCTGGCAGGAGCAGACAAGACTTAATGCTGGCATGGTGTCTATGGGAGGCTCTTTGGAGAAGTGAGAGGCCCCAAAATAGAAACTTGGTGGGAAGAGAGGATAGATTAAGGCAAAAGAGATAAAATGGAGGCCAGGGAAACCATTTTCTTCTTTCATTAAATGAATACTTAGCTTTTGAATGTGATGGATTCTGTCTCCTTTTCTTGAAATAAAACTCTAAGGGATATAAGGACTCCGTGTGAGTTGTAGGCATAAGACTATCTAGGGCTTCAGTAAAAATACCAATTACTAAAATAATGGTGCCAGTGTTGGGCTAATAAGGAGCAGGAGTCAGGAAATGGAGCTTATTTGAAAGGGATAAAAAGCTTTCTGGTTTACATGAAAGTTGTATCTGATTAAGCTCAAATGATATAAGGCAGAGTCAATTTAAGCTCCTTCTGGACTTTTCATATTTTTGTCTTTGTGACCCCAGGGCCTAGTGCAAAGCTTTCTTGGTATGTAGTAGGTGCTTAAGAAATGATTGTTGACCGATTGACAGCTTGTACTTTTAGAAGAATTGGGTCAAAGCAAAGAGCATTGATATTTAACTGAGCCCTATTTCCTCCTCCTCATAGCTTTCCACAGAAACCTGCACACAGAATCTGTTTTTTGGATCCTCATGACTATTCTCTTGATCTGATGCTCTTTCCTTTGTGTTTCAGTAAAACACTTATTTTTATTTTTCTAGTGGGAAAAGAAGATAACAATTCTTATAAGTTGTAAATATATCTGATAATTCACAGACCTTTTAGCACAAAAGATACTAGAAAAGCAAAGATGAATTAAAACAAATTACATGCTCACAAGGAATTTACAATCCTTGTAATGGATTATAAGTTATGTGAACAAAAAAAACTATGTGTAGTATATGCAGAAAAGGCAGAATGTGTTCATTGAAAAGGAGAGGCCAACAAAATGCTATGAGAAGGAAGGAAGAAGAGAGTATTTTTGGTTAGGGATGGAGCACTAATGATAATGACTTCAATGAGGAATATAGCTTGGATCAGTGCAGTGATTTGGGTGAGGAGCTGGAATGCAATGGAAGGCTCATGGACCATAAAATGCAATGAGACTACTTATAGTAACATTAAAAATGAGATAATTTCTAATTAAATTAAGAATGAAATGTTATTCTTTTTGCTTTTTGCCAGCTCCCACAGCAATAACAATTAGCAACAACTGGTTAGGAAGTCCATCCATAAGACAATGGGATTTTGACTAAAACTGGATCTTAGAGTGTATAGAAAGATTAAAATTAAATAAGGAAAATTAGATTAGGAAATTAGAAAGATAAAATGGTCCACATTATAAATGGTTTTAAGATCCAAACAGAAAGTTTTATTTTTGATCCTGAAGGTTATAGGAAGCCATTAGTGTTTTTCTGAGTGAGGTGGCTGGGGTGACATCATCAGACCTCTATCTAAGAATTATCATTTTGGTAGCTGTTTGAAAGTTAAATTGGAGTGGGAAGATATTTGAATTAGTGAGATCAATAAGGAGGCTACTGTAATAATCCAATTGAAAGATTATGCAGAATTTTTACCAAGGTGGTGGCTGTGTGAGGGGAGAGTGCTCATACAAAAGAGATGTTGTGAAGGTAGACATGACAATATTTGTCAACAGGTTGGATATGTTTGATGAGAGGTGGATTTATATATATATATATATATAAAATGTGAATTATTGGGAGGATATTAAGGCCTTTGATAGTAATAGGGGGGAGGCTAAAAAATGGGAATTTTTTGGGGGAAATTTTGGGGGAAAGTGGAGTGTGATGGTGAATTCCAGTTTGGAATGTTCCAAATGATGTTAGTGATGGGGCACCAGAGTTCAGGACAGAGATTATGAATCATCTGTATAGAGATGATTAAATTTAGGGGAGCCAATAAAATCCTCAAATTAGATAATACAGAGGAACAAAAGATGAATGCTTGGGATGGAACCTTGGGGGACTCCCACATTTAGAGATCATGGCATGAATGAAGATTAAGCAAAGAAGAAGCAAGCAGACAGGGGAGAAAAGAATCAGGAGAGAACAGAGAACAAAAAACCTAGAGTAAAGAAAAGTGTCTCGTGGTTCTTTTCAACAGCAAGGTGATTCAGGCCAGTTCCAATGGACTTGTGCTGTAGAGAGCTATCTGCACCCAAAGAGAGGACTGTGGGGATTGGGTGGGGATCACAACATAATATTTTCACTTTTGTTGTTGTTTACTTGCTTTTTGTTTTCTTTCTCATATTTTTTTTCTTTTTGATGTGATTTTTCTTGTGCATCATGATAATTGTGGAAATAAGTGTAGAACAACTGCACATGTTTAACATATATTGGATTATTTGCCATCTAAAGGAGGGAGTGGGGGAAGGGAAGAAGAAAAAAAATTTGGAACACAAGGTTTTGCTAGGATGAATGTTGAAAACTATCTATTTTAAATATTTTAAAAATAAATAAATAAAAAGAAAAAAAGTGTCTCAGAGGATAAAGGATGGTATTAAAAGTAGAAGAAAAGTCAAGAAGAATGAAAGTTAAGAAAGTTTATATTACATTTAATAATTAAGAGAATAAAGTCACTTCTGAAGAAATTACTACTTTATGAAGTTTAATTTACATATAAACATTGTTTAAAATGAATTAATTTATGCAACAGAACTTTAAATACATTTATCACTTAATATAACCCTGGTGATTAGGCAATGGAAAAGTAAACATTTCAGAATGTTAAATAGCCATTCATCTTCATTGATTTGTTGGGTTTGCAAGCAAGATAATTTGTAAAGGTTTTATATATATATATATATAATTTTCCATCACATTTTTTGTGGGAGCAAACATTTTCAATTTATTCTTATTCTTATTTTTTTTTTTTTTTGCTTTTTGCTGAGGCAATTGGGGTTAAGTGACTTGCCCAGGGTCACACAGCTAGGGAATGTTAAGTGTCTGAAACCAGATTTGAACTCAGGTCCTCCTGACTTCAGGGCTGGTGCTCTAACCACTGCGCCACCTAGCTGCCCCAATTTATTCTTATTTTAAATCATAACTCAGAAATAATCTCAACTCAGAACCAGATTTAAAGCCATATTTTTGTGGAGTTGATGCAAATATTGTAAACTTTTGTTCAAATAAAAGAATTCAAATGGAATCAGAGTAGAGAGGAGGAAGGAGGAAACAAGCATTTTTAAAAATGCCTATGATGTGTCAGGTACTGTACTAAGTGCTTTCACAAATGTTGATCCTCACTACTACCCTCTCAGGTAGGTTCTATTTAAATTTGAAGAAGTTGAATAAGATAAGAGTTTAAGTGTTTTGCCTCGGGTAACACTCAGTTATTTCTCTCTCTAGGTCTAACATGATATTGTCTCACCTAGTTGTCCCTATAAATTAAAATTATATGTGATTATTTTATATTATGCCATAACATATTATATAATAGATGCAGCCTTAGTAAAACTGAATTCTATTGAAGACCTTAGCTTAAAAATCACATGGTCTCCCATTTCATGCAGGACCATCTGTAGTCATTTTGATCTATAGCTGGCTACTGGACCCAGATAGCTCTGGAGGGGAAAGTGAGGTAGATGATCTTAAACAGTCCTCCCTCACTTAAATCTTGTTCATTTGCATGTCATGCCATCACCTCCCTAATGTTATCTTCCTCTTTGAGAGCAAAGGACAAAAAAAATAAAAATATTATATTACTGTATAATTATATTTTTACATTAAATATTATACTATTTTAATGTGATATTAAAAATATAATATATAGCATCATTAATTATCGATATAAATTCAATTAATTATGTTAATATAGTACATATAATATATTGATATATTTATTATATTAAATATCTTCTGAGTTGTAACTTATTTCTTTGAGATGTCATTTACATTCAACAAGTTTTTAAAGTGAAAAAATTTAACATGAAGTCTTACTGATCATAGTAATCACATGAAGTATTCCTGGAATATTTTTTTTCATTCTTATATAATTTCCTACATAAAATGATCACAATGGTTTTATAATTAACATTTTATTATTTTCTTTAAAGTGTTCATAATACATATAATTATTTATATAAAATTTTAGGTGATACAGAGGAGGCCTGGAGTCAGAAGACCTGAATTCAAATTTAGCCTCAGATATTTACTAGCTGAGTGACTCTGGCAAGTCACTTAAGTTGTTTCCTCATCTATGAAATGAGGATAATAATAGTATCTACCTCCCAGAGTTGTCTTGAGGATCAAATGCAATAATTGTAAAGTATATAGCACAGTGTTTGACACATAGTAAGGATGATATAAATTTAGTTATTATTTATTGTTGTTATTATACATTTTAATTTTGTACTTTTTGTGGGGCAAAAGTTATCATTGTAGTTATAAGCACTTAAGCACTTAATGAATAAATCTGAAAGAATATTATGGATAGTTGCTTAAATTACTTTGGGATTTCACAGTCTATTTTTTGTTGTTGGGGGCTTGTAGAGCAAAAAAAAAGTTGGGAATAACTGTATTACACCATTAAGGTTTATAATTAATGTGATAAATACCTAGAAAATTAACTGTATACATAAGGATAGATTATGAGCAATATTTGGGAAAAAGAAAGGTGGAAAGTATGGGAAATAATAGGAAGAGTATAAATTATGAAGGGAGCTCTTGAGAAAGCATTCTGAAACAAGTTAAAAAATGATAGCTTTTGAGTTGGTATGCCCTTACATCAAAATGATGAATATAGAAAGTGATATAAACAATATTGCTTGGCATTAGAAATCTGCCAGATCAGGGATAGAGAGGTTGATGAGGAAAAATATGATGTTAATTTTTCCCTGAAGAATTATATCCACTTGAGTTTACTTAGGCAATTGTCCTGATATTTAGTCTACACAATGACAAAAACCTAATTATTTGGAAACATCTGAACTTTTGGACTGATATTCACACTGCCTTCCATAATCTCATGCCACCCTCCATTTCCAGTCATGGACTGGAACACCTCTCTCTGGTCTCTGTACTTTAATTTGAATTGAACTACTTTCCAATCCCCATCTTCTTCTGCTTTGGCACCTTTGCTTATGTTGTTGCTTATGAATAAAGTGTACAATATTGTATCAAGTGGATACACTTTGAATCAAGGAAGAATTGGCATTATTATACATTATTAGATCAGACATTTATTCTAAGTGTCTCTGGGTTGCTTCTTGATAAAATCAGCAGGTAAATCGCCCTTTTTCTTTCCAAATCTCAAATAACACCTACTCTTTTTATGAGACACTTATAATGTATTATTCTGTGTCATTTATTTTGTCCATCCTATTACCCACAGGACTGGAAGGTTCTTTAAGGCAGCAACTATGTCTAATCCAAACTTTAAAAAAGAATGATAAAACCAAGCAAGTTAACATGAAATATTTATAAAGCTATACAAAGTAATTTAAAGGGAGAAAGAAAGAGAAATGGATTATTGGAGAAATAAAAACTAGAGGTGAAGAGATCAGGAAAGGCTTCATATAGGAGGCATCCTAGAATGGAGCTAGAAGTGTATGGAATATAGTAAGCAGGCCTTTTACTGGAACAGAGAGTGAGTGAAGGAGAGCAGTAATAGGCAATAATACTGGGAAAAGTAGGTAGGTATAGATAGAATTTTAAATGCTAAGTTGAAGATTTAAAAATTTTTGTTCTAGGCCATGGGCAACCATTGAAGGGGCCCCTGGAAAAGCTTTTAGAAACATTGTCATCATCACTATCAATGTCTACATAGCAATTTACCATTTTATATAACACTTTATGATTACTCAGCTTTCTCACATACATCTGTTAGCCATAATTCTTGCAAGAACCTTGTCAGGTAGGTCTAACAGGTTGATGGGAATGGGGACCATATAGATGGGAACCATATTGTGAATGACATTAAATGGTAGACCAAGGATTTTATATTAGAAACAATGTGGTATTACCAAAAAAACCAAAAAACAAAAAACAAAAACCCAACCCAAACCAAACCAAAACAGAAAAACAACTTTGAATAAGGGTTGGGTGTGGTCAGAATGAATAAGAATTGGGAATTTAAAGTATTTACCTACTGTCTCATTAGATTTTTTTTTTTTTTTTTTTTTTGCTGAGGCAATTGGGGGTAAGTGACTTGCCTAAGGTCACACAGCTAGGAAGTGTTAAGTGTCTGAGGTCAGATTTGAACTCAGGTCCTCTTGACTCCAAGGCTTGTGCTCTAAACACTATCTCTTTAAATCTTTACTCTGTAAAATAAGTAGTAAAAGTGTTATTTCCCTCATTTTATAAATTAATTAACTGAGGCTCAATATTACACAATTAATATGTATCAAAACCATGGATTCTAACTCCAAATACAATGTGCTTTCCACTGCTTCTCTCTCTTCTCATTTTCTTTCTCATTTCTTCTTTTCTCTTTCTTTGACTTTCTTATTATTTTTCTTTCTTTTCTTTGCTAGTCTAATTCAGATAAAAGATAGGGAGTATTGTAATGGGACATAAGAGAAAAATGGTGGGCAAGAACCCTAGAATTTGGAATTAGATTATTGGGGAGTGCTGAGTGAGATGGAATACTAAAGAAATCATTAAAATATAAGCTAATAATTTTGTTCAAGGATAGGAAGATCAGGCCTTAAACTTCCAGAGAGGAAAAACAACTATATACATTAATTCCTCACCTCTATATTTTAGCATGCCTCTTTAGCTAGAAAAGCATCAAAAGGTGTCAGTTGCTTTCTGAATCAGTAAGTTACTCCCATGGAGCTCGTCTATTTTGCTCTGCTAAATGGCTGTTGGATTGATTTTAAAGCTGAACTTTCCTTCATTTTGGCAAAGATAACATTTGAGATCTGTAGCACCAATGACTATTCATTTGGGAATTTCTTTTTCTGTTAGTTCATTCTCAAGAAACCCTTGCTATATAATCTTTCAATAGCACTTTGTACTTTGCTACTGATGTGATGGGTTTTGGCAGTGTATTAGATCAGCATGATCTTTCATTTAACTCCAAGGGATGGCATATTTCTTTGAAGTTATCCTATTTCAGCAGTGTATATGGGGATTGGCTTGAGGGAGAGTGGGCCTTGTCATAGTTCACACAAAACATGCATCTTTATCAAAATTATCAGGAAAAAAAAAACTATGGAGGATTAGACACCAGAAGATTTAGTTTCTAATTCTGGCTTTGCCACTAACAAGCTGAAGGTGATCTTGTACAAATCATAATCCTTCTCTAGATCTTAATTTCATTATCTGTAAAATAAGTGTTTGGCTAGGTGACCAGTTGCAAAGGCCCCTCTAAATCCCAAGACTCAATGATTCTATTATGAAACATTCTATTATGTACTTTTTAGGAAAGATATAAACAAGCTGGACCATGTCAGAAGAGGATGATCAGGAGGTGAAGGATTTGAAAGCTATCATATAAGGCAATGGTTGAAGGAGTGGTAGATATTTGAGTTGGAGAAGATACTTCCCAAATACATAATAGCTGTTTTCTTCTACTTAAAGATCTATGAAAACTGGGTTAAACTTCTTCTTCACTCAAGATGGCAAAATTAGGAACAATGGGCAGAAAAGTTGTTGAGAGGCAATTTTAGGCTTGAGGCAGGTCTTATTGTAGGTCTTCAAACAGAGATTGGAAACTATTTACTGGACATGTTTTAGAAGGAATTAGTACTTAGGTATAGGTCAAACTAGACTGGTCTCTGTAGTACCTTATAGCTCTTAGACTCTGATTTTGTGATTTAAGAAAGAAGAAAAATGACCTAATGGCCAATTCATGGTTGAACATACTCATTGGTATATCATAATATACTATTATTGTAGTTGTTATGTTTATAGGTTTGCACATCTCTTTGTACATGTTATCTCATTTGATCTTCATAATTGTCTAATGAGGTAGAAACTATGTGAAAGCCAGATTTCTCCCCCTTCAACATACTGAACTCTATCCATGATAACAAATAGCCTCTTATCAGAGAGAAAATTTAAAGCTTATATAGTAGAACTTCCTAATTTTTTCAGATAAGAATACTGGAGACTAGAGAGGGAAAACCACTTTTCTAGAATGACTCAAGTAATAAGCAAGTAATAAACTAAGCATGTAACCATATTATAACATCCTATCTGGGATACAACTCTAATTTGTACTCAAACTCAAAAGACTGGGTCCCTAGAGTGGTGACTTATCTTGGGTTCTATGGTAACTTTGTGACTTGCTCTTAATACTTTATTTTATGAGCCACCACCAGTGGATTTCTCAATAATATTAACAAGTAGATGATTGATTTTTGGCAAAATTATTTACAAGGTAATGTAGAAACAATTGATATAATTCACCCTCACCCCTCACCCTCTTCAGAAAACCCTAACAACATAGGGCACATTCTTCCATAAAATCACACAATGTCTGTTAGAAGAGTGGACTGAAATTTAAAATACAATGGTAATAAGGAATACATCTAGTTTACATGTGTGACACTATGAAAATCCAAAAATTCCTTATACTTCAAGTCCTAACAGACTTTTAGCTCTTTTGCAGGGTATTTACTTGGTAACAGTGTTTCCAGCACTTTTTCCTTAAATGATTATCTTTCTATACTTCTTTTTTTTATTTTTTATTTTTTTAATTTTATTTTATTTGCATAACATATGTGTGGGTAATTCTTCAACAATAATCCTTACATAGCTTTCCGTTACAAATTTTTCCCCCAACTCCCCACCCCTCCCCTAGATGGCAGGATATCCACTACATGTTAATTATGTTAAAATATTGGCAAATCGAATATATGTATACATATTTCCAAACTTATCATTGTTGTGCAAGAAAAATCTTATCTACACAAACGATATATCAGATAAAGGAAACACAATGTAAGCAAACAATCAAGGAGTATGAGAATGTTATGTTGTGGTCCACATTTCACATCCCTCTCTCTGGGTGTATATGGCTTTCTTCAGTGAACAATTGGAGGTGGTTTGAAACATTTCATTGTTGAAGAGAGCCATGTCCATCAGAATTGATCGTCATATAGTACTGTTGTTGCCGTGTATAATGATCTCCTGGTTCTGCTCATTTCACTCAGCATCAGTTCATGTAAGTCTCTCCAGGCCTCTCTGAAATCATCTTGCTGGTCATTTCTTACAGAACAATAATATTCCATAATATTCATATACCATAATTTATTCAGCCATTCTCCAATTGAAGGGCATCTATTCAATTTCCAGTTTCTAGCCACTACAAAAAGGGCTGCCACAAACATTCTTGCACATGTGGGGCCTTTTCCTTCCTTTATGATTTCTTTGGGATATAAGCCCAATAGAAATGCTGCTGGGTCAAAGGGTATGCACAGTTTGATAACTTTTTGAGCATAGCTCCAAATTGTTCTCCAGAATGGCTGTATCCGTTCACAGCTCCACCAACAATGCATCAGTGTCCCAGCCCTCCCACAACCCCTCCAACATTCATCATTAACTTTTCCTGTCATTTTAGCCAATCTGACAGGTGTGAAGTGGTACCTCAGGGTTGTCTTGATTTGCATTTCTCTGATAAACAGTGATTTGGAGCACCTTTTCATATGGCTATAAATAGTTTTAATTTCATCCTCTGAAAATTGTCTGTTCATATCCTTTGACCATTTATTGATTGGAGAATGGCTTGAATTTTTATAAATATGAGACAATTCTCTATATATTTTAGAGACGAGACCTTTATCAGAACCCTTGAATGTAAAGATGATTTCCCAATTTATTACTTCCCTCCTAATCTTGTCTGCATTGATTTTGTTTGTACAAAAACTTTTTAACTTAATATAGTCAAAGTTATCTATCTGGTTTTCAATTAAGAGTTCCAGTTCTTCTTTGGACATAAATTTATTCCATCTCCATAGGTCTGAGAGGTAAACTATATTACATTCCTCTAATTTACTTATAGTATCACTCTTTATATCCAGATCATGAACCCATTTAGATTTTATCTTGGTATGTGGTGTTAGATGTGGGTCAAGCCCTAATTTCTTCCACACTAGTTTCCCGTTTTCCCAGCAGTTTTTGTCAAATAGTGAATACTTATCCCAAAAGCTGGGGTCTTTGGGTTTATCAAAAACCAAATTGCTATAGTTATTGCCTAGTTTGTCTTGTGATTCTATCCTATTCCACTGATCGACTACTCTATTTCTTAGCCAGTACCAAATGGTTTTGATGACCGCTGCTTTATAATATAGTTTTAGATCTGGTACAGCAA